>JAKUCM010002248.1:0-75986 GCA_023374145.1 Lepidium sativum | reverse complement strand
AGTTCAGATAACCGAGCAAGAATGTTAGATTGAGTGATTCCAAATCGGCTGCTATCGAGACCCATCAGAAATTGATTAATTCGAACACCTTCTTGCTTTTTGCGATATTCCACCATAAAGGCACAAGCAGATTTCTTACAACAACATAAAACCTTTATCCAGGTCAGCTAAATCATCCCAGAGAACACGCAAGGCACCATAGTATTTCTCTACGGTGAGACCTTATTGTTTGAACCTCTGAATCTCATCTCGAAGTTGATGCTTGCGTGTACTATCTCCAACAGAAAACCTCATGCCAATGTTTTTCCACATCTCCAAGACATTGTCTACAAGTGAGATTAAAGAACAAAGCTTCTCGTCAATACTTGCTAACATCCAGCCGATCATAAGAGAGTTGACCACGTCCCATCTCTCTACATCATTCGTTCCTTCTTCCAGTCTTTGTAGGGTTCCATTAATAAACCCTAGTTTTCTTTTCATTCGAAGAGCATTCATCATGAGCTTGGACCATCTTTCATAGTTAGCTCCATCAAGTAGGTATTGCACGTTTCATTAAATGAAAAGAGTACACCAGATTACATAGTTAGTGGTATGTCTGTTTACAAAAAAAAATATTTGTCTAGGCTCTTAAAATATATAAATTTTTGGGGCCCCCCAATATATAAAATGTTTATTTTAGTAAAATTTGTTTTAGGTGTTTTTAACAATGACCACAAAAAAAAAACCTTTTACCAAAAAAAAAAACGAGGATAAAGATTTTAACATATATATCTATTTGTTGGATCATTTGATATTCGAACTAAAATTATGGTTAAACAACGTGAATACAAACAAAAAGATCGGTTAGAGATTACCATAAAAATGGTTTAGTCTAGTAAATATTTAGTCAGTTGTAGATTAATCTTACAACAGTATTCGGCAATGATATTGCAGATCGAAGGCGAGACGAGCCAAACTCTTCATCTCGACGACCTTGTAGCATCATCATAACCAATGATGCAGCAAATTGGTCAGTCGCCTTCAATTTGGACAAGACACTTCACAAAATCAGTGGCAAAAGAGTACATTGACAAAATCGGAGGGATTCTATCCCAATGTTGGGTTTCTTCTCTTCCAAACAACTAGTTACATTATTCGACTCATTTAATAGTTATGATAGTTTGATTTCTGAGATTAGGGTTTTTGGATTTTCAAAATTAGGGTTTTTCGAATTCCCAAAAAAAAAGGTTCTATCTTTTGAATTAAATAAGTGTTTAGGGTTATTATTAGTTGTAGATTGATGGTTTTATCTTCAAATTCTTCTCTGCATTTGTAGTCAAAAATTGCATGACTAAACGGAACCAAAGCGAAGAACAAACTATAATAAAAATGACTTAATCAATAATAGATGAATGAAAAAATTAGAGCATATTTAAGAAAGTCTCTAATCAAAGTTTCTTAGCAATTAATTATGTTTTTAAAGTAAAAATGGTCTAACTAGTGAAGAACTAGTTTAAAAAGGGAGACTTAAAAATTATTAAGAGATGCATACATGTCGATTAGAGATTGGACGGAGCTTTTTGGCTGAAAAAAAGAGAAGGGTTTCGATGGCTTCTCTCATTTCCCCAATATTTTTTTTCTTCCTCCTCTATTCTCTGATGGCGATTTCGGCAATGATATTGCAGATCAAAGGCGAGACGAGCCAAACTCTTCATCTCGACGACCTTGTAGCATCATCATAACCAATGATGCAGCAAATTGGTCTGTCGCCTTCAATTTGGACGAGACACTTCACAAAATCAGTGGCAAAAGAGTACATTGACAAAATAGGAGGGATTCTATCCCAATGTTGGGGTTTCTTCTCTTCCAAACAGCTAGTTACATTTTTTGACACATTTAGTAGTTATGGTAGTTTTATTTTTGAGATTAGGGTTCTTGGATTTTCAAAATTAGGGTTCTTCGAATTCCAAAAAAAAAAGGGTTTTATCTTTTTAATTAAATTAGTGGTTAGGGTTATTATTAGTTGTAGATTGATTGTTTTAGCTTCAAATTCTTATTTGCATTTGTATGTTTATATGTGTAATATGCTATGTTTTTGCTAATATCAAGTCTGTTTCTTTGTGTACTGGAATGGAGGATATGGTAGTACAGAAGCAGATGAATGCTAAAATCGAGTGGCTTCAATGGAGTGAAAGCACATAAGTGGCCTCAAGGTAATGTTTGATTTTACTGATACAAACAAATAGGTTAGTGTTTCGTTAGCTTAAATGGTTGTGATAAATGCTTGTATATGTTGATTAGATGGTGAATAAATGCCTAGCTTAGTGTCTTTTAAGTCTCGGTATGAAATCTTGGTCTCACATCTCTGTGATTAGGTTGTGAGTAAATGGCTTTCAATGTTTAGTAAATGTTGATTAGGTCCACATTGAATGCTAACCTCACACACTGTTGGTTTTGTGTAAATGGCTTTGTGTGTTATATATGAATGCTAAAACCACACAGAATGTTAAAACCACCTTCAATCTTCTTCTGTTTTCTCCTTTAAACACTCATATATTGATTCTATGAATTCATATAGCCACTTCTATGGCTTCAGAGCATTGTTGAGTAGGCAATGGTTTCAAGCTCAAAGTGAAGCTTCAGGTGAAGGTCCAAGTGAAGCTCATGATCGAAGATCAAGAAGGAAGTGGACTCCCACAGAAGATGTTGTGCTCAACAGTGTTTGGCTCAACACAAGTAAAGATCCAATTGTTGGGAATGGACAAAGATCCAAGTCACTGTAAGCAAATGTGGTCAAAGATCAATGATATGTCTGCAAATTTGTAGGATGCTTTGATGTTGCATCATCTAAAAAATTTGTGTTTAGTGTTTGTTGAATTTTGTCTTCTTGTTGTTGTAATATGTCTTCTTAAATGGTTAGTGAAATCTGTCTTGTTGTTGTTGTAATGTCTTGTGATCTATCTTATGATTCACTTATGATTTGCAGATTGTATAGTAACTTTTTGTTGTGATTTGCAGAGGTTGACAAAGCCAAACAAGCAATTGTAAAGTCCAAGCAAAGTCCAACTAAAGCCAAGCAATGGTGGTGATTGTGATGGTGAAGCATTTTCTCTATCAAGGCCAAGTGTTCCTCTCCATCTCCATTTGATGATGAACCATTCTCTGTGTCCATTCTCTTCTTTACACATTTGTAAAATTGTCATACACATGGTAATAAATGGAATGTCATACAAATTTTCATAAATGAAATCTCCATTTGCTTCATGATGCATTATTTTTAAGAACCTTAAATAAGGTTATACTATTGGAACTCCAAAAAAAGTTAAGAATCAATACAAGGGTTCTTAATTTTTAAATACCCATTAATTACATTAAAAATTGTTTAGAACCCCATTAGAGGTTCTAATGGTTGGAGGTGCTCTTAGAAACTAGTAAGTGACATGACATGTGTTACGAACAAGAGGAACAAAGAAAGGATCAGTGAAGAATCCCCTAACAATGTCTTCGCATTCACTTTTCATGTTGACAATGAAATCGCAACACTCTTTACAAACAGAAAAAATTATAGTGTAGAAACTAGCTTCCATCTGCATCCAACACATCGTTGCATGTCCCATGATTACCATACATCGTTCTATGTGTTCGATGTGTTCCCATGGATTCTCATAATGATGATGATGCTCTAGTGGTGGGTTTGATGGAGTTGGCGACCTTGGTGGCGAAAGAGACGGTGTTGAAGGAACCGGAGACGGTTTAGGAGTTAGTGGTGGAAGAGATGTTTTGGGAGTTGGTAGGAGAAGAGACTTTTTCGGAGCCGGAGGCAAATGAGACATTTTTGGAGGTGAAGGAGACGTTTTGAAAGCATGGTGGAGGAGATGTTTTGGGAGCTGGTGGTGGAGAGGCAGTTTTGGAAGCCAGAAGAAACGTTTTAGGAGCTGGTGGTGGAGAAGACGTTTTCGGAGTTGGTGGTGAAGGAGACGTATTGAGAATTGGTAGAGCTGAAGATGTTTTGAAAGGCGAAGGAGACGATGTTGATGGAATTGACAGAAAGTGAGACAGTGTTGATGGAGTAGACGGAGTACTCACTGGTGTAAGATATGAAATAGAAACTGCAGGAATAGATCTGTTGCTATAAATATATTTTCAAACTTTAGAATCTTCATAGTTATAGTATTAGTTTACTGTTGAAAAAATAGCTAATTTTTTTTTGAAAGTGGTAGATTTAGTGGAGGTATCAAAGTTCAAACTAAATATCTATGTTGAATTCTTAACAAAAAAGATTAATATTTGAATGATTTGATTAATATCCTTGATACACGATACAGATATTGTCAGGTCGCAGTGTAGGTTAATCTATTTCATCAATCATCTAGTAAAGCCCATTTAAGCCCAGTTATTAAAATTTGAAAATTGAAACGGCATCATTTATGGATTAGTCACTGTGCGGAGAGATCCGACCCGGAAAAGAGAGATTCGGAAAACCCGACCCAAATTTTTGACATTTCTGGTTCGATGTTCTTCTTCTACCTTTTACCATCTGGTTTAATCTAATTGACATTTCTGATCTTTCTGTTCGATCTCATTCTGTTTTTCAAAAACCCTTGTATCTTCAGATGCTCTCCATCGGATTTGAGGCAAATTGATGAACTCGTAATCTAACGCAGATCTAAGTGCAAGTAAAGCAGAATAAACAGTTTAAGCTATCAGCGAATTTTCCTTTTTAATTTTTGGAATTTTTCTTTAAAAGATCAGATCAGTATTGTTTTCAAGCTTCTCTCCTAAAGCGTAATTGTTCGTATGTTTACGCGATAATGAACTGGACTTCGTTTTTCAGGAAAGGAAAAGCTTTATGGAGTGGGCAACGGTGCAACATCTGGATCTGCGCCACGTTGGTCGTGGTGTGAGCAAACCTCTGCAACCTCATACGGCGGCATTTCATCCGACGCAAGCCGTAATTGCTGTTGCCGTCGGGTCTTACATCATGGGTAAAACAATCTCGGCCAATTTTAATCCTATGAAGATTTTTGGTTCATAATTGTGATATTTGATATCGAAACCTATTTGGTTTGCAGAATTTGATGCATTAACAGGATGTAAGATTGCATCCATTGACATTGGATCTCCAGCTGTTAAAATATTGTATAGTCCTACTAGCAGCAATGCTGTGGTTGCCATTCTTGAGGTCAATTTCCAATTTCCCCTAAATATATATCTTAGAAATTGAATAGTGCATTTAGCTTTGTGTTTAGTATTTTATACTGGTTTGTTTTTTGGATCGTTTAGGATTGTACAATTAGATCTTGTGATTTTGAGACGGAACAGACTTGTGTCTTGCACTCACCGGAGAAGAGGAGCGAGCACATTTCCGCGGATACAGAAGTTCATCTTGCAGTGACACCACTCCAACCTGTTGTGTTTTTCGGATTCCCTAAAAGAATGAGTGTGACAGGTTGGGTTATCGATTCTTGAGTTTTCCTGTTAACAGATTTAGGTATGTTGTTTGTTTTTCTGATTGCCTTTTACTTTTCTTATCTGTAGTTGTTGGAACTGTTGAGGGTGGAAGGGCTCCCACAAAAATTAAGACAGACCTGAAGAAACCAATTGTGAACATTGCTTGCCATCCTCGACTTCCTGTCCTGGTACGAGACAACAGTCTTATTTTCATCCTAGAGTGTAGAATCTGGTTCTGTTATAAAAATGCTTAATTTCAATGCTCAATGTTGTGCCTTTTCAGTATGTAGCATATGCTGAGGGGTTGATCCGAGCCTATAACATTCATACTTATGCTGTTCATTATACACTACAGCGTAAGTATAGGAAAATCTCAGATGTCTTAGTGTATTTATCCTTCTCGCTTGGGGTATCATGAGCAATAGCTACCACTTAAAACAGTGCTTTGTTACTCTTGCAGTTGATAATACTATTAAGCTCATTGGCGCCAGTTCGTTTGCTTTTCACCCAACACTAGAATGGATTTTTGTTGGAGATAGGAGGGGTACACTTTTAGCGTGGGATGTTTCAACTGAAAGACCTAATATGATTGGAATGTAAGTGATATTTCCGTTGCTGTCAGCTCTCTGTCAGCTGGCATAACTATTCTACCACTTTTTCTTCTCGTAGTGATTCATTCCTATTTGTTTTCTCTTGGTGCAACTGCAGTACACAAGTGGGTTCACAACCCATTACTTCAATTTCGTGGCTTCCCATGTTGCGTGTACTTGTCACTGTGTCAAAAGATGGATCTCTTCAAGTGTGGAAGACTCGGGTTATAATCAATCACAACAGGCCTTCAACACAAACAAACTTTTTTGATCCTGCTAGTAAGCCTTAAATCTCTTTAATTAAATCCACATGCGATATAGGAATAATTCCCATGATTCGGTTGGCAAACTGTGATTACGCATTGTGGCACTATCCTTTCATTTTGCAGCTATGGAATCAATAGACATTCCTAAACTTCTCTCTCAGCAGGGTGGGGAAGCTGTTTACCCATTACCACGGATCAAAACTTTAGAAGTTCACCCAAAGCTGAACTTAGCAGCTTTAATTTTTGCAGTTAAGAATATTCATTCTACTTCCTACTTTCGTTCCTGCTTAGCTAGCAATGTGGCTTCTCCCTTTGACATACTGGATTTTTATACAGAACATGGGGGGTAATGAGAACACTCAAAATCGTGCTGCTCAGACTAGAGAAGGAAGGAAGCAGCTCTTCGCAGTTCTGCAAAGTGCTAGGGGTTCTTCAGGTGAATCTTGATCAGAATTCAAATTTACCATGAGAAGCAATGCTCTTCTTTAGATGTACACATGTGTCTTTTGAGAGTCACTTAATTCTCTGTTAACACAAGCGTTGTGGATTTCACTACACTTATTTGGTATCTATCTATATCCTGCTTTCTAACATTTGAGGTTATTAACAGCTTCTGTTCTAAAGGAAAAGCTATCATTGATGGGTTCCTCTGGAATTTTAGCCGAGCATCAACTCCAAGCTCTGCTACAAGAGCATAATCACAAGGGGTAGGTAGACACCGTACTACTGTAATTGACTAAAGTTTTCCTATTTCTTCTGCTGCATAATTCACTCCGTTACATTTTTTGCAGCCAGAGTCAGCTGACAATCTCAGATATTGCACGGAAGGCGTTCCTGTATAGTGTATGACCTTTTTGTTGTGTTGCATGCATATTACGTTTGTTCCATTGTTTGGAACTGTCTTTAGCTAAGTTCGTGAACTAATTTCTGCAGCATTTTATGGAGGGTCACGCCAAGACTGCCCCAATATCAAGGTTACCCCTTATTACTGTCGTGGATACAAAAGATCAGCTTAAAGACATTCCTGTTTGCCAGGCAAGTAACTACTGTTTTGGAGCTTATTTTTGTAGTAGGTGATGTATGCCTGACAGATTGGAATCTTTGACAGCCATTCCATTTGGAGCTGAATTTCTTCAATAAGCCAAATAGGGTTCTTCATTATCCTGTGAGGGCCTTTTATATTGAGGGCCTTAACCTCATGGCACACAGTCTCTGTTCTGGAACGGACAACATCTACAAGAAACTGTACACATCGGTAATACCTGATAAACATACCTGATAATCATGTGATTTCAGAAAATCTATTGGTTTAATTTTACTTACAGCACTTGGTTTTTTTCCAGATTCCAGGAAATGTGGAATATCACTCCAAACACATTGTTTACAGTCGTAAAAGGCACCTTTTTCTGGTCGTCTTTGAATTCAGTGGTGCTACAAATGAAGTTGTGCTTTACTGGGAAAATACAGGTTCGCAGCTGCCTAACAGCAAAGGAAGCACTACTAAAGGTTTGCTAATTATTGGATTCCCTTGCTACTCTTTAAAGATCTTCCTATCCCGCCTCAGATTTATTTTGTTTTTGAAAACATAAATGGTATCATTCTGCATCCGATCAATTAGATAGACCAGGTCTACGATGTATGCTACAAACCAGTAGGTGTTCTTTTTGCTGGAGATTGATGCTATGCTGCTTACCCTAGGGAGTAACAATTTAGAAAGCTGAAGGTTTCGAAAAGTTCTGTCTTAACTTGAATGAGATGCAAGCTTAATTATATCATTTAAGGCGTCCCTTTTTTGTATTTTTCATTATTTCCAAATGTGTAAACGAACAAGGGAGGAGTAATCTCAAAGATTTCTTCTTTTTTCTATGCAGGTTATGATGCTGCTTTTATTGGCCCAAATGACGATCAATTTGCAATTCTTGATGAGGATAAGACAGGACTGTCTATGTATATTCTCCCAAAACTTACCACAATTGAAGAGAATGAGAAGAATTTATTATCTGAGGAGAACCAAACCAAGGAGGAGAATGCTTCTGCAATTCAGGGTCCACAACAGTTCATGTTTGAGACAGAAGTGGATCGTGTTTTTTCCACTCCAATAGGTGTTGCATCAGATAAATCTCATTTTGTGAAAATTACTTAATAATGGGGGCTTGACATCGTTAATTGTTGTCTGTTTTGTTAATAGAGTCCACTCTGATGTTTGCTTGTAATGGAGTCCAAATTGGTCTGGCAAAGTTGTTTCAAGGATATCGTCTCTCAGCTTCAGATGGTCATTATATTTTGACACAAGGTGAGGGACGAAAGTCAATCAAGTTGAAGAAACATGAAATAGCTCTTCAGGTATGAAATTCCCTACATTACATGAATGACCTGCTGATTGCTGGTACATGCAGAGTGCAACATCTATTATAACTTAGTAGTGTACACCAACAATTTAGCGATAAATATCTGATATGTAGTTTCTGATTATACCACCAGCCTAATTAAAGCAGTCCTCTGATTCCTTACCCTTTGATGTGGTTTACATCTGGCCAGTTTTCTTTTGAAGATAAAATGATCTCGTTACGATATTGAGAATGGCTGGAAAATGACTCATCATGTTGGTATTACCTGTTCTACTGCTGTCAAAAAATAGTTTATTCGACAATGGTCAATGATATCTTTGTTCATAAAATTAAGTATAGACTTTTAAAGTATGTTCTAAATCTCTAAAGTAGGTTCCCCCAATAAGATAGAGAACTAAGTGATGTCTATAAATTTACAGGTCCAATGGCAAGAAACACCCCGAGGATATGTCGCAGGGGTATTAACAACCCAAAGGGTGCTGATGGTGTCTGCAGATTTTGAAATATTGGCAAGCAGTTCGACAAAATATGATAGAGGACTACCATCAATATCCTGATTAAACTTGCTAACTTTTACCTTTCAATCATGTGCATAAAAAGTTAACACTATTTAGATATTTGCTAATTGATTATTGATAAACCTTAACTGATGCGAACTTTAGATCTCTTCTATGGGTTGGGCCTGCCTTACTCTTTTCTACAACGACTGCTGTATGTTTGCTAGGCTGGGATGGGAAAGTGAGGACCATCCTTTCTATTAGTACACCATATGCAGGTAAGCAGATCTTGGCTCTCTGAATGCTTAGGGTGATTAATTGTATTTCATTCTCTTAAAAAGGCAATTCTTCAATGCAGCTTTAGCTGGTGCCCTGAATGACCGTCTATTGCTTGCTAATCCCACTGATATAAGTCCAAAGCAGAAAAAGGGCATAGAAATCAAGAGCTGTCTTGTAGGGTTACTTGAACCGCTTTTAATCGGATTTTCTACAATGCAACAAAGATTTGAACAGAAAGTGGACCTTTCTGAAGTATTATATCAAATAACAACTAGGTATCCTACTGTCTTGTTTAATTCTTTCTCTTATCTGCTCGATATGTGTTAACATATTTGACGTTGAATATTTTGGAATAGGTGTGCAGGATTTTGGATTGATTTTACTAACTCCGTTCCATATTAGCTTCATTATTTTGTTTGATATATTGGCTGCAGGTTTGATAGCTTGCGAATTACTCCAAGATCCCTTGATATTCTTGCTAGAAGCGCTCCAGTATGTGGAGATCTTGCTGTATCACTCGCTCAAGCAGGGCCTCAGTTCAATCAGGTCAGTCGAGTTCAGTAAATCTTATGACCAGAACTCTCACTGAGAAAATGTGCTCTTTTGCTAAATGGTTTTGAAAAACATTAGGTATTGCGCTGTGCATATGCAATCAAGGCTCTTCGGTTCTCCACAGCATTGTCTGTTTTAAAGGACGAGTTTTTGCGTTCTAGAGATTATCCAAAATGTCCTCGGACTTCTCTTTTGTTCCAGAGGTTCCGGCAGCTTGGATATGCCTGTATCAAGTGAGTAAACTTTTCAGCAGGATAGATTTAGCATCTGAATTTCAGATAATATAGTTAATTATTGTTGGATGCCGTATTCAATCCCATTTCTGTTGAATATATGTGGGAGTTTTAGTGCATCTTGAACTGGACCTTGAAAAGTGGATCTCAAGATTGTTTTTAACCCCAAATGTGTTTCCTAACCACAACCTGTAGTTAGTTGGACTTGGACGTAACAATTTCTTATGCTTGTACCTAAAATGCATCTGTCTGCTAATTTCTTATGGATCTAACCACTTTGGACATTTTGTACTGTAGATATGGTCAATTTGATAGTGCAAAGGAAACTTTTGAAGTAATAGCGGACTATGAGAGCATGCTAGATCTTTTCATATGCCACCTCAATCCTAGTGCTATGCGTCGTCTTGCTCAGAAATTGGAAGAGGAAAAGCGGAGATCCTGAATTGAGGCGATATTGTGAAAGGATTTTACGAGTACGGTCTACAGGATGGACCCAGGGAATTTTTGCCAATTTTGCAGCAGAGAGTATGGTTCCAAAAGGACCAGAATGGGGCGGGTGGCAACTGGGAAATCAAAACTCCAACTGACATGAAGAGTATACCTCGATGGGAGCTTGCTGGGGAAGTAATGCCATACATGAAGAATGCTGATGGAACCATCCCCTCAATAGTGGCTGATCATATTGGTGTTTACTTGGGCTGTCTCAAAGGCAGAGTTAACGTGGTGGAAATTAAAGAAGACAACTTAGTAGCTAAACCTGGAGTGCTTAGTTTGTTGGGTAAACCTGTATCAGATAAACCGTTGGCACTTCCTGCTGGTGAGTCCAGTTCTTTGATGGGTCTTGAATCCCTTGGAAAACCAAACGTGGCTGATGAACAGGCTAAGGCTGCTGAGGAATTCAAGAAAACAATGTATGGGGCTGCTGGTGATGGCAGCAGCAGTGACGAGGAAGGTGTGCAGAAACCTAAGAAGCTGCAAATCAGAATACGAGATAAGCCAACATCTTCCACTATAGACGTCAATAAGCTTAAAGAAGCTGCTAAAACGTTTAAACTCGGAGATGGGCTTGGCGTAACGATGGGTAGAACAAAATCAATAAGTGCTGGATCCCAGGATTTGGGTCAGATGTTTAAACCAGCCTTCTTCCTCAGCAACTACGACTACAACTGCTCCAAGTTCTGCATCTGCTCCTGTTGATCCGTTCGCGATGAGCTCATGGACACAGCAACCTCAACCAGTTTCCCAACCACCTCCATCTGGTGTAGCCGCGCCAATACCCGAAGACTTTTTCCAAAACACAATCCCATCGGTTGAGGTTGCCAAGACGTTGCCTCCTCCTGGCACTTATCTTTCGAAAATGGATCAAGCCGCTCAAGTTGCTGCAAATGGTGTTTCAAATCAAGCAAATAATGCTACTATGCCTGATATTGGTCTTCCGGATGGTGGTGTTCCTCAGCAAAGTCAACAACCTGGTGCTCCATTTCAGACAGTTGGCCTTCCTGATGGTGGCGTACCTCCACAGTTTCCTGGTCAGACCCAGGGGCTACCGCAGGTTCCCGTTTCTACACAGCCTCTTGATCTTAGCGTTCTTGGAGTTCCAAATGACTCTGGAAAGCCTCCTGGACAGCCGCAATCGCCCCCTGCATCAGTTCGTCCTGGACAGGTAAATGTGAATTTGATTTTGAAATTCACGAATTAAATTTCTAATGAATTTTAACTATATAGATCAAATTTGACATATAAAAATGCATAGAGTAACTGTTGCTTTTATCACCTATGATTACTACTCTCCTCAGGTTCCACGTGGAGCGGCAGCTCCGGTTTGTTTCAAGACTGGACTTGCCCATCTTGAACAAAACCAGCTTCCCGATGCACTATCTTGCTTCGACGAAGCATTTTTGGCTCTGGCTAAGGATCAATCACGTGGAGCAGATATCAAAGCTCAAGCCACTATTTGTGCACAGTACAAGATAGCCGTAACTCTCCTTCGGGTAACTAACTCCCGTACATCTCTCCCCTCTTAATGGAAAAATGATTCCGTTCAAATAGATACAATCATTCTCATCAATGCTTCCATCTTTCCTCTCCCATTTGCAGGAAATCTTGAGGCTACAAAGAGTCCAAGGTGCAAGCGCATTAAGCGCAAAGGATGAAATGGCAAGACTCTCAAGGCATCTATCATCACTACCACTGCTAGCAAAGCACCGCATAAACTGCATACGTACTGCAATCAAAAGAAACATGGAAGTTCAAAACTACGGCTACTCAAAGCAGATGCTGGAACTGCTTCTCTCGAAGGCACCAGCAAGCAAGCAAGAAGAACTAAGAGGTCTGGTCGATCTCTGTGTTCAGAGAGGCACATCGAACAAATCCATTGACCCTCTTGAAGATCCTTCTCAGTTATGCTCAGCTACGCTCAGTAGATTATCAACCATTGGATACGATGTTTGTGATCTCTGTGGCGCAAAATTTGCTGCTCTTTCGTCGCCCGGTTGTATCATTTGTGGTATGGGAAGCATCAAACGGTCTGATGCACTCGCCGGACCCGCACCTGCATCTACACCGTTTGGCTAAAGGTTATATAGACATTATTACGGATTTATTTAATTAACATCAAGCACATTTCAAACTAGTTACATGTAAGAACATTCGATCGGTTTTGTGGGGTTTGATTTTGGTTTATTCGTTTGTATATGATTTGATTGTTTGTATCTGTTTATTTTCCGGACCTAGCTTATACAATTTGTAACATTTACTCTTTGTACACCAGTCTTTCATTTTCTTTCCCTTTAATTTTATTCTCAACGAAGATTTAGAATTGCAATCTTTTAAAACGGAATTTCAAAGTTTTATGACGAAAATAGCAGCGAATCAATGTTGAACCAAAGGACCGACTTATCAATAAGAATGTGAGATGCTCACATCATCTTTGATCTTGGAAGTATTTTATTTTCTCGTCTTGAATTCTTGTTTTTATTTCTTTGATGCTTTTTCATCCGGTGTTTATTTTATTCTCAATATCATGCAATGTATAATATTCTTTGGGTTGAAATTTTAGATTCGCACACATAAGAGATCGCAATATTTTGCTAATTAAAATCTCAATATGCTTGCTCAACAAACAAAAACAAAGTGAAAATAATCATTTAACATTGGCTCGCATTGTCTATTGCTTCTTTTAACCAACAAATTTTATATTTTAATGTACACAATAAATAAGGAGCAACACATAACCAAGCTCACATGGCAATGAAGAAATAGAGTAAAATAAAATAAAAACCACTAGACCAAACTAAAATGGTTGTAGTCTAATAGTTTTTATTCGAGGAGAAAGTTGTCATGTTGATCTAAGCCATAGATTAATTCCCCTTAAATGTGAAATTGATAATTATTTTTATATAACCACCGAATATTAGATTCGAGATTGGTTTAGGTTTTGATCCAGTAGTTGAAAAAAAAAACTCATTCTACTCTAAAACATATAACTAGTTAATCTTTTATTTCAATTTTTTATTCCATTGATTGCAGAGTCAAGATACCCACTAAACTAGAAAAGTGTCTTTAGTATCAAGCTTTACTTTGTACGACACGGTACAGATGCGAGCAACTAATGCATCTTAGCTTTCATGCGTAAAAGATAGTTGCAATATATTATGATATTTTTTTATTTTAGTCTCTCAACTTTATGATTTATTAGAGTGTATGTATATACTTCCTAAAATGGAAATCACTGGACCTTAATTTCTTCTACTTTTGTTGTCTTGAAAACGTGTATAGAATAAATAAAAATCTCAACTACTAATTGATTTGCTTTTGAATTCTAATCTACTTCATGGTCTCGGTAGGTAAGCATATATTAAAAAGCTCATTTTCTCAGTATAAAAAAATTATAATTAAGAAATAATATCAACATACAAATTCATACAGTACAAAGAGTTTTAGCTGCTAAGAAACAAAGATCATCCCTAATTTTATTCATGACCTAGAATTATGAATTCATCATAAAATATTACAAATGCATGGTATAATATGGTATACAATACTTCTTATATAAAATAAATATAGTAAAACAATGTATATGAAGCTATAAACTATGTAAAACCTGTTTATGCTTTAGGTTCATTGTTCTTGAAAGCATGACCAATCCCGGGGCTATGTCCTGGTGTCGTGGGTCTGAAGTCATCTCCTTTCTTATGTCCCATCCCAGGACTGTTCCCTGGAGATGTTGGTGCAAAGTCATCCGTAGATCCCATTTTGTAAAGATGATCTTGACCGTTCGTTTTTGGTAATCGTTTTTCTTCCTTGGGCTTGAAGTCATCTTTGACCCCTTCAACATTTGCATTCCCTTTCTTATGTCCCATCCCAGGACTATTCCCCGGAGAAGTTGGTGCAAAGTCGTCTGTATTTCCGGTTGTTTTGAATTGATGATCTTGACCGTTCGTTTTCTGCATTCGTTTTTCTTCCGTGGGCGTGAAATCAACCTTAAACCCTTTAACATTCCCATTCCCTTTCTTGTGGCCTATCCCAGGACTGTTGCCTGGTGAAGTAGGTGCAAAATCATCCGTAGATCCGGTCTTGAAATATGTCTTACTGTTCTTGTTCTGCAACTTCTTTTCTCCCGTGGGTTTGAAGTCATCTTTAAGCCCTTCGACGTTCACATTTCCTTTCTTGTGCCCTATCCCAGGGCTGTTTCCTCGAGTAGTAGGTGCGAAATCGTCCGTTGATCCGGTTTTGAAATGTTGATCTTGACCGTTAAGTTTCTGCAACCTTGTTTCTTCCGTGTGCTTGAAGTTATCTCGAAATACTTCAACATTTGCATTACCTTTTTTATGTCCCATGCCAGGACTGTTACCTGGAGAAGTAGACACGAACCCATCCGCAGATCCAGCTTTGTAATGATATTGGTCATCTCTTTTACTCAACCTTCTTGCTTCAGTGGTGATCAGTGTTTGATCAAGTGCCATCGAGATGACAACAACGATCACTATGATAAAGAATTTCATGTTTTAAGAATGATTTAGAGAAGTGAGGTTTGAACTCCTGTATGTATCAGTAGATGTTCTGAAGTTTGAAGTAAGAGTGCCGCAAAGAAATAAGTATTTATAGTGCCATGAGATTACTTATTTGCCGTTCATTAAATTTAAAAATCTGTGGGAGTATGGTCACATTTATTGATTTTGGACCGTCCATCTATCAACTTAAGAATATTGACTACAAAGTATTCATATTTTATCAACATTGTTCGACGTGAAAAATAAGTAAATATCAAGACACTTAGTTTTGTCGGACGGGTTCTGTTCGATAGAGAAATAATATTTGAATACTTACTCACAAAATTAATATTTTTTCGATCAATACATTTTTCGTATATTAGGTTTCTTCTTGTATTGCATGCAGATGTTATATGTGACAATTTAATATTCTGTTCGAGTTTTCTTGTATGTTTAATTTTTCTGAAAATTTGAGATTCAATTCAATTAACATTCTTAATTCGAAAATTACAGAAAAACAATATTGTCATGAAATACCAAAAAAATCATTCTTTATAATTATTAGTTTTTTATTTATTTATATATTGAATTTTTCATTTGCCAATGCGACACTGTATAAAATATAGATACCCATTTATGTACATTAATAACAAATAGCATTTAGAGTTCAATTTTTTTTTCTACTAATTTAATAAATTATATAATAATTTTAGTGATCGAGTTAAATTATAAATTAAGGTGTATCGATTTAATGTTAACAAAAAAAAAGTAGGCACGCATTCTGATTTTGTTGCCGGTGAATAATAAAAATCGAAAACGCTATAATAGACCATCAATGAACGATAAATATTGCCTGTGGGTTAAAGGTGATTCTAAAATATTGTCAGATTGCTATTTCTAATGATTATTAAATATAAAATATATATTAAAGTCGGCCCTAAACTTAAACCTCCCATAGTGCTCTATTGTTGAATATATAACACACACTTGTTGTATTTTAGAAACTTGTAACGATGATTGATACATGTGGACATAATTACATTTGCTTCGCAATCTATATATAATAGTAATTCACATCAATTGGTAGATTGTTTTAAAATGAAATTCAAAGGCTAAGAAAAGCCGCCCTTTAGCTACCACATATATGCATTTTCAACAAGTTTATTTAATTTCGCACGAGTTAAAAAAAAGAGTAATAATGATTTGACAAAAGATATTCTTAATTGACTTTTCTTCTCTTTATAAAAGTAAAATTGTAAATGTAATATTATAATTATGATTCTATGCATGTTTGACTGTATAATATAGCAACATACTATTGAGATTTTTATTATAGGTGATTTCAAACGTCCCAAATTTAAGATATTCCACTAACTTTGGTCTACTCTTTCAATGATATTTAGAGATTGCCACCTTTAGATTTTGTGTTATTTTTAATTTACTTTTTTGGTTTTATTATTTTGAACTACTTGAAAAATATCAGAAATTAAATTTTTCATTATTATTACACTGTTTTGTATACGTACACTTCATATTTAAGTAATGTTAATATACCCACATAATATAAACTTTTCTAATTCAACTCTAGGTGAAATATTTTTGATCGTGTGATAAAATATTAGAGTTGAGACCATGAATTGGATTTTTGTTAAATATATAAATATAGTGAAAATCTAAAATTTTAGGCTTTCACTTCATAAACAGGATGGCTCACAATAGTTAGTGTGCAAGATATATGTCTTACGTCCACGTTATCTTTAATAGTATTTATTCACGATTTTTCAATGAACAAAAGTTTCCAGATTACAAATCTATAATATAAAAATTTGTTTTTTTAATAGCATGAAAAGTTCCAAACGTTATACGTTTACTCCTTAATTAAAATGTGATGTTGCATTATTCATTTGTGGGTTTCTAGATATAATGTATATACATTTTGGGGTAAACAACGTGTTTCATGCCAACTCGAATGTGTGAATCTAATGAACTAAAATGTTACAAATGTTGAAACTATTTTTAGTGAAGTATATATTTATTATACGTTTGTGAATATTATATTATTTGCTTGGCAAGTCGCATGTGTCCAATAACGCCGCTATGATTCTAAGAATATACCATTTCCATATAAATAATAATGACAAAAAAAGACACAGTGAAAGATGGAATAAAATATAGAAAAGCCAAGTAGTCAATAGATTCACTAGAATAAAGTCAAAGGCACCATCACCATCAACACTACCACTATATTTATTTGGACCCTACCCATCACTCACTTCTTATTTTTGCACTTAACCTAATTAACCTCGTTTTCATTTATATGTAGGAATATATAAAATTATTATTTTAAGAGTTTCATCAATAGTATTACTGTCAACTATTAATATATATGATATATGTAACTCTTCACATTCACAAGTCATACCTCTCAAATCTTCGATTCTTATTTCTACTTCTTTACAAACTTGAGCATGTTCAGGACTCTACTATAGCTTAAGACACTCTGAAAACAAACTATAATTGTAATTCTCGTAATAATTTTCATATTATCTCTCTCTCTCTATATATATATATATGTTGGATCTATATATATGTGTATATATATGTATATAGTTATATATTTGTATTTATGATACAAACATCTTTCCTTTAACGCTGTCGGAATCAATATTGAAGAAGAATGTGCATATATATATAGGTCTCTGAAAGTTCATAACAGAAAACTCATTGTTGTAAAATCAGAGTGTAAGAGCATGTCCATTGGTAGAATTTTAGTGAATTTCTTATGATTAAAAAAAGAAAAAAAATTAAAAAAGTGGGTGAGATGAGAGTTAAGGTTCTAAAATAAGATATTTGGGTTTTTTATTTTAGTTATCTAAGAAACGTTTCTTAAGAAAAAAAATATAAAATTTAAATAAAAAAAGCTTTTACAAAATTAATAATATTTTATTAGTTTAAATACTAAAAGAGAGAGACTAGCGATAGAGATGGTCTAAGGCTTCATCAAAAAATGCCGGAGCAAAGAAATGAAATAGAATAGAGAGATTTTTGAGTAAAGAATGTTTCATGACTAGTTATAAATTTACATAGTATTGTTGGATGGGAATACATAAAATGGTATGGTTTGATATAAAGGAATAAAAAAGAAGCAAATAGTTGAATGAGAAGTTGAAAGTGAAAGAAAGGTTTAAAATTTGGTTGGTTCCTGCACACAGGGAAGTTCCTTTAAAGATCCCACCGTAGTCTATTTATACATACCAACTTGTCTTCTCGTTTTTAAACCATTTTTTTTCTTTTTCTTTTTTCCTTTTTTATAACAATAAGATTTTGATTTTTAGGGGAATGCCAACTCCTATATCAATAAGGACCATGTATCATCTTTGATAGAATATCAGGATTTTCAGCACTGAAAATCGATGCAACATCCTTTGTCACCACAAATTTCTTAAAAATCAGAGAAATCTACGTGAAAGTTCTTATTTATATAAAAATGACAAACGTTTCATGCTTGAGAAGATTTGATATATGACCTAATATCAACATATTAACTTGTTTTTTAAGTGGAACCCACAATATCACAACTATTTGGTTACCACACAACATTTTAGGATGCAGCACCGAAGAATTCTTATTTTGATTAAAAGTATACAATTATTCAACTTCTTTTACATTTTTGTTAACAATATAATGTGTTATATTGACTTGCACACAAACAAATTGTTTTGTACACAACCATGATGTTTATAATGAGAAAAATTTGTTCAAATTCAGGCCTTGACCAACGAAAAAAATCCTTCTCAATACACAACCACTTGGTTAACTTGCACACAACCATGATGTTTATAATAAGTATTTTCCATAATAAAAACGTTCTAGGTGAGTAAAAATGTCAAATTATGTATATATAATCCATGATCTCCACAAAAGATGTTTAAGTTTAATATATACTAAGCCTTAGGCTTTTAATGATTTTATCAAAATATTAACTATGAGAAGTTTTTGAATTATATATCAAAACAAAAATAGAGAGACTTTTAGATATTAAGAGCACCTTTAACAGTGAAACCGTTAAAGTTTCTTAACTTTTTTTTCTTTTTTTTTTTGTAAAAAACAAAGGAGTCAATCAGGGTGCTCTAAGGAAAAGAAATAACGAATTTATCATATTTTAATTTGCCCTAGAGATTACTTTGGAATAAGAACATATGCAATTTGCTTAAAGTAAAGCAAAAATACAAATGCAATGTTATGATCTTTATGGGTTTGGGAAGTCAAAAGGAATGCAAAGAACAAATTTCAAAAAGAAAGTTAGGCGTACCTGAAATTGTCCTGTGACTCCTTAGGGTTTGGAACATGATTAAGTTAGTAACGTGATTTGGAACTTCGAATATAAGCACCAAACTATGACTGGGAATATAACCCAATAAATTTAGGGTAATATTTGTATTCTAATATATTTTGTTTTAGGGTAAATTCGTTTGTTAATACTAACAATTATTCAGTCATGTCTGATGTCACCACCATTCTCACGTTTAATTCCTTTTTAGTGCCCTCACTTATCTTTTCGTACCGTTTTCTTTCTTTTTCTTCTCTTCGCTATTCTCCAAAATTATAATACACTTATTCATGACATAATTGATATTGTTTTCCATTTTCGTGTATTTCCATACATTCCTTTTCCACCCAAACAGTTTTATTAATTCATTGCATCTTATTATATGTATCCTTAAAATTTGAAACATTAACCATAACATGAAAATTGTTTTTGTATCATTTACTAATAATCAGCCGTATACCTATAAGTAAACATAAAAGCATTCGCCTCTAATCTCCTCAAATAAATATATTTTTTGGAATCTTTAAATTTATCCAAAAAATTATATATTATAATAGATTTCTGGTTTATATATTATAATAGTTTTCTAGTTTTCTGGTTTTCAAGTTGAGTTATTCTCGTATTTCTTGTTCGATTAACCTTTAAATACTAGAGATAAAGAAGAAAGATAGAGAAGAATACAAGAAAATTTAATGAGTTCAAATATCATATTGAGATTTTTTACTTTTCGCCGATGAAGATCATCAGAATTCATTATTATCTTATAACCTTTGGAACTCTTAACCAAATTCGATATACAATCCCTTCTCACCCCCAATCTTGTAAATAATTGGATCCTGAGACGGACTGATAAGCTTCAAAATTTCATAAACCTGAAAGAAAGACTTTGATCTTGAAGCTTCTTTTTCACTTAGAGTCTTCAGTATCCTAATAAATAAACTCGTGATCATGAATATATCCTTCAAATCTCCATCTTAGTCTTGATCAGCACTTGAAACTTGGTGAATCATTTTCTTCTTGAGAACCTACTGCTTCGAAATGTTAGATGGATTGTAATCAGTTGAGATATTCTGAACTCGAAGAATGCCATCATTTATGAGGTCTCTAATGAAGTGATACTTCACTGCCACATGTTTGGTTCTATCATGATAAACTGCATTTTTTGTTGGTGTAATAGAACTTTGAGAGTCGCAATGAATGGTGACTTGATCTTGAGGATAACCGAATTCTTTAGCTAATCCTTGTTGCTTCTGTTAAAGACAAATATTGTGCTTCAGTGGTTGATAAGGCCACTACCTTTTGAAGTCTTGATCTCCAACTGATCACATTTCCTCTTGTTGTAAAGATCATCCATGAAATACTTTCGGTTGTTTAAATCTGCTGCACAGTCAGAATCATAGTAGCCTTATATCTCAAAGTTTCCTTCATTCATGTAGCTTGAAACTATTGAAATAGATCATTTGATGTACCTTAAGACCCATTTAACAACTTGCAAATTTTCCTTTAATGGCTTGCTCATGAAACGACTTATCATTCCAACTGAGTAAACAAGATTCGGTCTGGTGCAAACCATTGAATACATGATACTCCCTACATCACTTTGATAAGGAATACTTCTCATGACATCTTGTTGATCTTGCACTTTTCTGCGAGTTGTTGCTTTGAGTTTGAAATGAGCTCTGAGAGAAGTAGAAACATCTTTTGATTAATCCATCTTGAAGTTGCTTAACACTTTGAGCAAGTAACTCTGTTAGAAAACATTATGTGACCTTGTAGCTCTATCTCTCGTGATTTCCATGCCTAGAATCTCAGTATTGTTTGCAAAAGCAATTAAGATATCATCCACATAAAGTAAAAGATACAAATATTAATTATCACAAAACCTTTTAAGACAAACATAATAATCATACTCACTCCTTGAATACCCTTTTTGAATCATAAATTCATCAAACCTTTTTTCAACTGTTTGGGGATTGCTTTAGGCCGTATAGAGACTTCTTTAAGAGATAGACCTTGTCCTTAGTTTTCATCTATATAGCCTTCAGGTTGCTCCATTACAATGAATTCATTCAATGTCACGTGAAGAAAAGTTGTCTTCACGTCTAACTGATGCAATTCCAAGTCAAAATGTGTAAGTAAAAATAAAAAATACCTTATAGTTACTTGCTTTACTACTGGTGAGAATATCGTATTGTAGTTCACTCCTTCCTTTTGAGAGAAGCCTTTAGCAACCAATCTTGCTTTGAATCTTAATTTTTCTACACTTGCAATTCCAGCTTTACGCTTAACGATCCACTTACATCCTATTATCTTTTTACCTTTGGGTATGTCAATGAAGATCCATGTCTCATTCTTCTTTAGTGAGAATATTTCTTCATCGGCAGCCTCGGTCCACTTGTCACTATATTCTTCAAAGCTTCAGCATAACTTGTTAGTTCATTAAATCATGCATCTTCTTTTAAAGAACAAACAAAGGCAGACGAATTATCTTCATTCTCATCATCACAATCATAATCTTGAAACATGATTGGAGGAAAAATTTGTCTCCTTGTTCTATCTATGGCCAAATTGTATAAATGTGGGTCCTATTAGCTTTGATCTCCTTGAGTCTCGGTTTCTGTTATTGTTAATGTAGGATATGTTTTCTTTGAACGTCTTGACTAGCTCCACCTTGAACTGAGATTCTTTGATCCAGTACTTAATGTGAATCTGTATCATTAACAAACTTATTAATAGTTACATATTCGCTATGTGATCTAGTGATTTACTTGATTTCCTTGAACATGATATATTCCTTGAATACCACATTACGACTTATAAAACATTTATCTTCATCAATCGGCTACACTCTGAAGCCTTCTACTCCTTCTGAGTACCCTGTGAAGATTCCATGTTTTTCTCTTGGATAAAGCTTGCCTTCATTTGAGTGAACATACACTAGGCAACCAAAATCTTCTTAAGTTTCTTAGTTGGGGCATAACATAAATCCATTTTTCTTCAGGAACTTCAAATTTAATGCTGAAGAAGGGTATCTATTGATTATGTAAACTACAGTTGATGTTGCTTTCAGCCCAAAAATTTTGGTCCAAGCTACTCTCACTTAAATGCTTCTTACTTTGTTCATTATAGTTATGTTAAGTCTCTGCAATATTGTTTTGTTGTGGTGTATATGTGCAAGTTCTATGTCTCACAATTCCTTTTGTTTTACAGAGGTTATCAAATTGTTGATTGTAGAATTCAAGATTGTTGTTTGTTCTAAGCCTCTTGAATTTTCTATTTGATTGCTTTTCCATCATAGATTTCCATTATGTGAAGTGCTTGAATACTTCATCTTTCTACTTCAGAAAATAAATCCAAACCTTTCTCGAATAATTGTATGTAAAGGTATGGAAATATTGACACTTACTGAGGCTTGGTGGGACATTGGGAGATCCCCAAAGGTCTGAATGCACACAATCCAATTTTTCTTTACTTATGTGCTTGCTTGTCTCAAAACTCACTCTATGTGTTTTGCCAAAAACACAATCTTCACAAAATCCTATGTTAGAAATTTTGCTATGTGGAAATACTCTTTCTGGCTTAATACTTGTAGTTATTTCTGTCCAATGTGCCTCATTTGACTATGCCAAAAGTGTGTATCATCTTTAATCTACGATACCAAAAAACTGCTTGGTACTTGATGTTGACCCTTGACACCTACACTACTCTGAGCTGCAAGATACTCCTTAGATACATTTGCTTTTGCAAGCAATTTGTATAAAAAGTAATATATTTTCCCTTTCATGATCATAGTACATCCACTAATATATTTTCCCTTTCGATCCCATTTGCACCTTTGAAATCACATCCTTTTTCTTCAAGAGTTCAAGTGGTTGTGTTATCATCATTTGTGAATCTTATGGAACTTGTCCCTTTAACTTATGCAATGGAGTTATTTGCCATCTTCACTTTTCCTCCGGTAGCTTCTTGGAAATTCATAATGAGTTCACTCTGTGGAGTCATATCGAACGAGCATCCAGTATCTATAATCCACTCTTAATTATTTATTTCTCCTTTGGATAGATTTACCTCAGCTACTACTAAACCCACCAAGTCTTTTGCATCATCTTGAACTAAGGATGATTCACTCTAGTTTTGATGGTTTTGCTGGTTATTCTTGTTCCTTTCAAGCCACTTGTAGCATTTCTTCTTGTAATGAATGGTTTTTCCATAAATCCAACATTCACCTTTGCCTTTATCCCTCGATTTAGATCTTCCTTTACTCCTCGATCTGGAAAAACTGTTTCTATTGTTATTTTCCTTTGACTCTTATCTACCTCTAACAAATAACCCACCTCCATTTGACTTTGGAAAATAGTCTGACTTCTTTAACTTCACTTCTTTTGACTTAGCTGCACTAACAACATCATCAACCTTCAGTTTGTCTTTGCTATATGTCAGAGTTTCCTTAGATGCTCATACACCTCTGGAAGTGACATGAGAAGAAGGGTTGCTTAAGTCTCTTATTCGATATCATTCTGTAAATGTCTAAGATCTCCTACAAGCTTCAAGAAATCGTCATCATTCTAATCAATAGTTTTTGTTTCTTGCATTTGAAAAGCATAAACTTCTAATTGAGAAAATATTATATCACGAAGAGAGGTGGGAAGAAACAACTTATCAAGAGTGTCGAGAGTGTCGGCTGCAGCCTCACAGTTTTTGATCTTTCTAAGAATCTTATAATCTACTGCTAAGAAGATAAGATTCAAAGCATGTTCATCATTGTTTGCCCTTGCTTCTTCTTCTTCGAATAATTTCTTCTTTTCTTCAGGTTTCTTCTCTTCTTCGTCTGTGAGCACCCTTGATGTAGTCTTCTTCTTCTCATCCTCTCTGATGATTCCATGTGTCCAGAGATGATTGAAATTAGACTTGTATATAACCGGATCCTGAACCGGATCAATAAGCTTCTGAATTTCATAAACTCGAAAAACAGACCTTGATCTTGAAACTTTTATTTCACTTAGAGTCTTCAATATCCTAATAAATATATTTATAATTATGACTATATCTTTCAATCAGTTTAAAAATATATAATGTTTTTTGCAAGAATTATATTATTATGGAAATTAAGTCAGATTTAATTATAGCCCTTTTTGCTAAATTTTATTTTTCAAATCTAAAATTGATTGAATCTGATTTAAGATACAAAAATTGGATTAGTTAATATATATATATATATATATATATATATTTAAAGAAAACCAACCTACATTGTGAAAATTATGTGAAAATGTTTACTAAAATCAAAAAGAAAAATACTATTTTTTAATAAAAACATATTTTTATTTTAAAGTATATTACAGTTCTGTTATATAGAAAATTATTTTTTAAATATGTTTTAGTTGCCTCATGTCCCTTCAATCCTGGGCATTAGACTGTTAATAACCTATGGAACTCTTAAGTATTTTAAGTTTATTAATTTAATCATATCTAACATAATACGTAGGGTATACATATATGTACTGATTTTAAATATATATATATATATTTATATTTGTGCCCCACAAAAACTATTCCTAGATCCTCGGTTATATTCGGTGTTGAAATAAATTTATAAGAATTTTTTTAAAAATTAGGTGGTGTTTGGTCCATGTAATTGATGTTTAAACTCAGATTAACTCATTATTGATGAAAAAACCATGTAATAAAACCATGGAATATAAGTATGTATATAATATAAAAAGATCAAAATGATAATGCTTGTTATATAAAAATGGTTAATATTCGATTAAAGTTCAAAAAACGAATCAATTAATAAGGAATCACCTGTCATTATCATACAATTTGTAATTCACGACCAGACTGTTTCTCTCACTTTTCCAACCATAAAGTTGATCAGTGTCTTATAATTTCTAGCGGTTCAGACTCATTCGCTCTTTCTTTTTCCTTTTATATATTTCTCAGTTTTTCCATTTCTATAGAGAATTTTTTATTTTAATTCTCTCTCTTTTCCTCCTCTCTCAACACAACAACCCCCAAAGGCCAAAGTGAATCTTCATATATTATAAAAGTTGAGATTGTATTCTCTCTGATTGATCTATTTACAATCTCAGACAATATAAGAGAACAGAAATAAAGAATATAGACCCAAATTATGCCGACTTAAAATATAACCACTTATTTCTATGGTTAATAAGATAAATGGATTAATTATTGTTTTATTTAGCTAAACAGTTTTCGTAGCAAAACAATTTTGTTGAGAAACTTCAATTTCTGATCCTGTTTCACCAAGATACCATTACCATTTGCACACAGTTTTGGTAGAAGTTTTTTATTTTATTTGGTCTGTTTGTGCTAAAACGAGTACTTCCGGTTTTCATCTACTAGATTTTTTCTCTTAAAACTGAATATTATCATTTCAACAAAGATTATATAAGTTCTTAAACTATAAACATAGAGGTAAAGACCTTATGCATAACAAAATACATTAGATAGAAAATTAAAAAAATCAAAAAGTTTGCCGTAAAATAATATAGAATATAAGGTAAATAGCTCTCTTTATCAAAATGATTAAGGTTGTAGAGTTTCCATCGCAAAATTGCTATGTCGTTGTGACGTATTTACAAGGAATGTCTTAACATCGCAAACATGTCGCAACATTGCGAGGTTTCAAAGTCTTGCTAATTTTCTATGGCATTGCGATGGATTTACGACATGTTTATGAGGCAAAATTGGCCTAGAAACTTCCTACCAATATTGCGATGAACTTGCGACGTACGATTTTCTTAGCAAAATTGTAAGGTATTTGCGGTAGACTTGCGATGTACGAATTTTCATCGCAATTCCATAGCAAAAAAAATTCCCTATAAATAGCTCACCATGAGATTGTATATTCACACCAAATCATAAACACTTAGAGAGACAAAATTTGGGGAAAAAGGTTTTGGGAAAAAAAATTTCAGAAAAAAAATGACGTTGGAACATGAATTGTTTGCCTTACGATGATGGATGTATAATCGAAAAGATCTGGAGACCAGATAAGTGACGAGAGAGTTTCGAGATGGGTTGTGAACGTCCATAAACGAGGTGGCTAATAACCCATTTACTATGATTGACGGTAATATCTTTTGTTTATTTCAAAAGTGTGCGACACCAAATATTTGAATATTGATATGGTAAAAAGACATGTATATAATAGAGGATTTACTCCGAACTATTATGTTTGGTTTTCACATGGAGAGGGATAATTTTTTGGTGCATGAGGTAGTACTACATGTGATGGTGCTAAAGATCAACTTAGTAGTAATGCTAATTATAATTATGGCACAAATATGTTTGAATACTATGGTCATGTACATTGAAATAGGTATCATAATATGGTTACAGATGCATATCATGGTTATATTCGAGTTTTCAGTAAAAATACTATTGAAGAACCAAATGCTGAAGGCAAATAGTTTTATGATATGCTAGGTGTTGCAAATTAACCTATCTGTGAGGGATGTAGAGAAGGTTCATCTAAACTGTCATTAGCATCTATGTTGATGTCTATTAAAAGAAAAGGAAACATAAATGAGAGAAGTATGAATCAATTAGCGGATGTGTTTAAACTGTGTTTTTCAGAAGATAATAATTTTGCTCAGAGTTATTATGAAATACATAAATTAGTTGCGGGTCTTGGATTACCATTAGAAATGATTGATATATGAATTGACAATTGCATGATTATCTGAAAATACGATGATTAGTTGCAAGAATGTTGATTCTGTAGGAAGCCAAGATACCGACCAACAAGTGGAAGGATTCGTGTCCCATACTAATTTATGTGTTACTTGCCAATCACTGATAGATTGAAAAGATTATACTAATCGGAAAGGACATCAGCGGCAATGAGATGACATACATAACATACAACAAATGATGGGGAGGTTACATATCTGTCAGATGCAAAAACTTGGAAACACTTTCAGATGGTACATTCTGACTTTCCTAAAGAGTCTAGGAATGTTTATCTTGGTTTATGTACTGATTAATTTAATTAGTTCACTTGGTTTGTCTAAGAGACAATATTCTCTTTGGCATGTCATATTGACGCCATACATCTTCCACCAGAAATGTGCATGCATAGAATTTTTGTTTTTAACTATTCTAGTGTCATGTCCTATTATCCTAAGTGATTCCTTGATGTATTGCTCCAACCTCTAATTCACGAGCTGTAACAGTTATGGTATAGAGGTGTTCGCACATTCGATTACTCGCAACAACAAAATTTCAAAATGCATGTCGTTTGATTATGGATGACCAGCGACTTCCCGTTGTACGAAATGTTATCTTGATGGACTACACATGGAAGGTTATCATCTCCATATTGTATGGGATGGTTCGATGCATTGCAACTAAAGCATGGTAAGAAATCATGTTGGTTTGAGTGTCATCATTACTGAAGGAACAAGAATTGTTTAAGAAGAAGAAGATTGTGTGTATTCCTCCCCCATGCGAAATGGAACTCGGCCAACAAGAAATCAGAGTGAATATACAATGAGATCACTGCAAAGATACAAGAGCTGACTTTGCATTGCGTTGATGAGCTCTGTATCAGGCGGACTATCTACTACACAAAGAACAAAATATACGACTTTTATGATTTATTTTTAAAAAACTTTTTTAAAAATTTTTGTAAAATATTTTAATTTAAATATATTTTGTTCTTAATTTCTATTTTAAGAATTTATTTAATATTTTAAATTAATTTTTAATATATATATATATATATATTGCAACGGTCTCGCAATGAGAGCCCTCACAGAATGGTTGTCCTTGCAACGGTCTCGCAATAACCTTCTCGCAGATGCTTGGCAATATCAGCCTCGTAGATGCCTAGCAGTCTCCTTGCAAGATATGCCTTGCAGTTGCCTCACAAATGTCATCCTTGCAGCTTTCTCAAAACTGTGTCGCAACAAAGTCCACACAGTTTCCCGTAAATTTTGTTTGGCCTTTGCTAGACAATATTTACGAGGAATCTGTCTGGTATATTTTCCTTGGAAATTTTGCAAAGAAACTGTGGAAAAAACTGGATTGCGAGTAACGATCAACAAGAAAATGATTTTGGTCGCAAGCCTACGGAAAATGCGATTTGCGAGAGAGTTGCGAGACCATTGTTCCTCGTAAATTGCTTGTTTTTTGTAGTGATGTCCTCAATTGAGGTGTCAGTAGAGTTCAGAAATTATTGCACTTGTGTTTCCTTTCAATCTTTCTTTTTGATGGTAACGGAAAAGCGACACCCAACTAGTCCTCAACAAAATCTGATATTTATTTCTAATGGAAAAGACTTAAAAGTTGTTCAATCGACTTATCATTTGCTCTAAGAGAAAAGAGTGATGAAGAAGACGATTCGATTAAACTAAAGTAGACATATACAAGCCGATCTTAATTGAACTTAACCAGACTTTAAACTAAAGTCAATATATAGACCTACACACAAAGTCATCTCATCTTCTTGATTGTATTACTGATAAACATAGAACTTTGATGAGGATGATATAGTATGTAATATGATAGAAAATATGAAGGCTAGATGAAAACAGGAAATCAGCATCTATAAAGATCCGAGAGATAATTTCCACAGTTTTATAAACGAGAAGAAAGGGGAAAGAATGAAAAATCTTATAGATAAACACATGCAGTCGGTAAAAAACTACATGCAACAAGTGATGAGACACTGACAGCACATCGGACGCGGTATTTACAAGATTTTTCATTTACTTTAAGCTCCTTAGACAAACAATTAACAATATGGCCCAAAATTATATATGTAAACAAGCAAAGTTAAAGGTTATCTTGTACATATACTCTAATTTTTGTGATATCGAATGAAAGTTTTCCGTGGAAACAATTATTTCTCCCCTATAATTTACAACTTTTTTGTTTTGTTTGTGAGAAAAGGCCCAACCTGAATAAATGTCAAGGCCACAAGAACTCCGATATATCCTAAGTCAAAAGTCGATTATTTTAAGACTCATTTCGCAATTGACATTGACAAGTGAAAACAAAGTCAAAAGGATTTTTTGTTAAGATACAAAGTCAAAGGATTTTAAGATTTATTATAACAGACATATCTATATTTATTCCCATATTAAACTGTTATTTCTATTCACATATTCTCTAACTAAACAAATTGTTGTTTATTTATCTAATTAGTCGAGAACAGGTGGTCCAGTGTTATAATTACTTTACAAATTTTTATAGCACCAGAGATCGAACCTCCTATCTATAGTAGACTAGCTGACAAAAAAAACTAAACAAATTAAAATTATGTACCCAATCAACAAATTAAAATTATTGTTTTAATGTCCGCCAATTCTACAAACATAAATATTATCGACAATTGATGTTTTTCTACGGACCTAAGGCCTCTAACAATTTAGATGATCTATTTTTGAGAACCCCATATGACAGAAACAAGGAATGAGATACTTTTTCATACACAAATTAATAAGAACCCTAGGAAAAGCATAACTCAAGGTGTAAATATAAGCTATTAGCTCATACGCTTGTTCAGATCAATTCGAGTTTGAGCTATATTGTTATTTCTAAAGCGTGTTGGGAGATTGTATCAAGACCGATGTCATTATCAACAGCTTTTACAGGACATTGATGCTTTATGAATGGATCATGGAAGGATTCTAAATACTATTCAGGATTACGATGGTTATGATGTGGTATCATGATTGTGTGTAAGAGCATTTGGAGTCATAAACAATCTGTATTATCTCTTCAATCGAAGTATGAAGTTCTTCGCTGAACAATAATAAACATGATCAATCTAATTCTTTTAGAAATTGAATTTGGTACAGACGGCTAAAACTAGTGAAGATAGTGGAGGATCCTAAAGAATAGGATCTCAAAATATTTAGGAGCTTATTTAAAGTTTTCCTGCTTCCTAGATGGCTAATTCAAGATTATTCTGTAAATTTATTACTATCGGTGGCTACACAATTAATGATTTATGAATTTGGTTGACAATAAAAATAAACTTCAATCTATATGCATATTTAGTAAAATTAGATAATTTTCTAATAGCAAAAATAAAATAAAGTTTCAGAATAAAAATTTACTAAATCATATATTGTAGAATGAAAAATTGCACAATTAGATAGCGATTGGATAAATTTGCCGAACAGCATAATAGAATAAAATATTTTTAATATACCAATTAATACTTCATGAAATATATCTTTACTCTATTATAGATATTTAATCAATTCTTTCACATAAACTAATAAATTGAAAAACTAATTGTTGAATATATATATATATACATATATAAATAATACTTGAAAATATATTATTAAAATATTATTTAAAATATAACACGTTTATTTCATAATTTTTTTACTTATTTAATATATGCATAATACATAAAATATATATTAATGAAAATATATAATTATTAGATTTTTTAAGTGCAATGGTGGTCTATAAATTACTATAATGTACGAACAGCATTTTTAAAAATTAGTATTATTTTTTATCATACACTCATTTATATGTTAAATTTTTTTTATTAGAAAAATATTAGTTTTGATTGGTAATTGCATAATTGTCTAACAAAGTAATCTAATGTGATTTTGCAAAAGTTTTGCCAGTCAATATAATATGCATAATAACGTTTTCTATTTCTATTTTGCAATTTTTTTCTTTTTCCTAAAAATTTACAATAGAAATGTCAGTTAGGTAAAAAAGCAAGTATTTGTTGCTTATTTGTCTAACCAATAGAAAAAAATAAACAAAAATAATATTACATATAAATGAGTGTATAATAAAGAACAATACTAATTTAAAAAATCTTGTTAGTACACTATAGTAAATTATAGACCACAACCTAATAAAATTATATTTAACATTAATATATTCTATGTATCATGCATATATTAAATAAGTGAAACATATATGAAGTAAATGTGTTAATTTTGAATAATATTTTAAAAATATATTTTCAAGTATTGAATCTATATATGTATTCAACTATTAGTTTATCAAGTTATTAGTTTATGTGAAAAAATTTATTTAATATTTATAACAGATTCAAAATGTATTTTCGTAGTTATTAATTGATAAATTAACAATATTTAATTGTATTATGTCATTCAGTAAAATTTATCCAATTGTTATCTAATTCTGCAATTTTTCATTCTGTAATATACAATTCTGGAAGTTTTTATTTTGCAATTTTTTAGGTAAAAAAAAAGTTGCTAAATAATATTAAAAAAACGGCATTATACATATTATGGTGATTGTTAGAATAGCATTAGATTATACAATTAGGCAATTATCAATCGAAGCCTATATTTTTCTTTTATTAAATCAACTATCACAATAAGATAATTAACCCCATAAAAGGAAGCAATACATCTTCCACTTCCTATGCAACCAATTGAGGATATCAAAGAGGAAAAGTAAAATAAAGGATAACAAAAAGAAAAGAGGAGAAATGAAAGATCAACGAGTCGTTGAACAAAAGAACCTAAGAAGTAGAAAGCTTTAGACAAGAAGACCCTTTTGCATTTTGCAAACCCTCTAGTTAGATTGTAGAAGTAATAAGTCTTTTGCATCTAGATATAGTTAAAACACTAATAATCTGCTCGTAGATATTTAGCGTACTCTGTGCCATTCAATGTCTTGTTTATATCTTCCCAATTCTTTATGTGATCTGACAAATCCCCTCTGTGTATTTTCACCTGTCTGCTTGACAAATCCTTAATAGGAATGTTTAAGAACTCCTGAACTTGTTTCAATGTCTGCATTAAAACCCAAGGGCATTATCATCAGTGAATCAAGTTGAAGCAAAATACAAATTTTTTATTCTTAAAGACTCTTTGAATGCGTTTAGTGTTTTAGCATGAAATCTCTAAAACTTCAAACCTTTGGTTGTCTGAAACCTTACCGTTTGATTTGTAACGAGATCTTCGTAGTAGACAACGATATGGCGGGTGCTATTGAAATACTCTAATGCCTTTGCAGCTGAGTTCTCTGTTTCTTGTAAATCATGGATCAACGATGTCGAGTTGATTACAGGCTTATATCTAGATAGTGCATCTGCCTGCAATGGAGTCGAAAGAATCAATACACCAACTCTGTCAGAAGTCAAAAAGGTTTCACAACATTTATATGCATAATTTTAAACCTCTTGAGCAGAATGAACATGAGACTTGTGAGTCCCATTCAATAGCTTAGCATAACGGTCATAAGAATTTGCCAATACAGACACCATTCTTCTTAGAGGATTCCTTCTGAATAGAAATATTGCTGAGACACCTCTTTGGTTAAAGTAGTCTACTATCTCTTTGTGGTTATCCAACAATCCCTGCACGATAATGCGGATTAAGAACCATTGAGTCCACAGAAGTAATTGGTTATGTGACTATTTAAGTTTTGTTTCTTTCTTTTTACCTGGTTAAGCATCCATTTGAATCCAATTGCAGCAGAGCATTCGTTCTTGGAAGCACTTGTAAGCCAATCGAGATTATAAACTCTATCAAGAGTTTGAATAATTGAAGAAATGTTTTTCCTTCGATCCAAAGCCGAGAAAATCTCTCCGTTAGAACTCACATTGTTATGACTATTCAATAATGTTTCAAACCAACCACTTCCTGATCTCTGCATCGACAATATCGCAAAGAATCTCACCGGATTATGCCCACATTCAGCTCTGGTTCAACAAACGAACACAAGCAAAGAATTCAATAAATAAACACAAACAAAGAATTTAAGTACCAAACCGACAATAATGTATAGTTACCGATCAAAAGTCTGTGGCTTTGGGTAATGAATCCGAGTAACAAAGCGTAAGGAGTGAGACTCAGTAGCAGTTTGAACTATTTGGGAGTTTTGGAAGTTGACATTACCAAACTGCTTTAAGCAAACAGAGCAAATGTAGAGACCACAAACCATAGCAAACACTAAAACTATCATCCTTAAGAACAAAGGTGATTTCTTTGGTTGCTTAATAGCGACCGCTTCACTGTCCTGTAACAGAACAACAATCACATCAGTATGTAATTGCACAGAAGATTGATCTTAAACCCTAAATTAAACTGTTTTTAAGTCCTTAATTACACTCTCTATCAAGGGTTTTGTTCTTCGTACTCTCCTTTCGAATAGAAACAATAATGTAGTTCAATTTAAGAAAACAAACAGATCGGACAAGAAAATGGGTACAAGAGAAACAATTTCATCCAGTTTGTTTACAGTGGAGAACAATCAGAGTGAACAAACGTTATTAGTTTCAAAAATGGTATCTTTTCTTCTAACGAAATCAGAAACAAAACACACAAACAGAAACTTTTGCAGGTATCATTCATTGATAAAACATACATGCAGAGATACCCAGAAGCTTAATCACAAAGAGACCGAGAGGAAAAGAGGAACCTTGCCAACTAAACAGATTAACTCCGCCATTGATGCTTCTAGAAGCTTGTGAAACAGAGGAAACGAAATTACAAACAGAAGCTTAGATACAGATACGAGATAATGTGTTCATGATAAAATCGTCTTCGGCTACAGAGAATCTGAGAAGAAAGAAGAAGAAGCTAAAAGAGTTTTAAGCAAGTTGGTCTGAGCAAAGATTTTGTATATTATAAACGTGGAAAGTAGAGCCACTGTCATTAAAACATGGGGACTGTCTTTTCCTCTTGTTTTAATTAATCTCATTATTCAAAAAGGTAATTTACTAATTAATTAATTTTGATTTTTTTGCCATAAATTACCGGTCCATTAGCCAAATTCTTGCAAATGCAATCGAGGAAACTCGATCCCAGAATATACAAGTACGCATGTCTCTTGTGGACTTACCACCTGACACTAGACTAAATGCCACTTGCAATTAATTTTGATTTAGTATTTTCATTTCGCTTTCTCCACATTTTCTAGATACCAAATCTTTCGGATCAGGAAATTCTTATACTACTAATTCCTTGTTTTGAGATTGACTTGTTAATATTTCTCATTTTGTTTTCATTACATATGTGCCCATATATTAATTATATTTAAGTAGAAAATTAGAATTTGACTTGAGTATCTAAAGTTAAACAAGTTAATTGATTTTACTTACGTGATGAACATATTTAAATTAAAGTACTTAAACACGTAATTATCAATTAAGTAAGACAGCCATAGTGTCACGCACGCGCGACCGTCCGTTCTGAACGTTACACTTTTGACTTTTATCTCGTTTAATATATAGTTTTTGCTTCATAAGTACTCTTTTATTAATATAAAATGTACTCTTAAATCTAAATCAAATAGCTCTCTCTCTCTCTCTTCGTCTTTGTTTTACCTCTCTAATAATGAATTAAGCTAGTTTTCACAAAAGAATAATAATGACAAATGATTCTGATTTCTTCAATGGTGAATTTTTCTATCAATTTATATAAATCTTTTTTATACAAATTGTGAGTTTTCTTTATTTTACAGACCTTTATTGGCGGAAGTTATTATGTCCCTTTTCATCTAATTATCTATCTAATTCGATCAATTAATAAACACAGATGTTCTTATCTATTGATATACAATGTTGTTAGTTTGAAAGTGTTCTTCAAGATTTATAGTTAAAAGAATACTTGCAAGTACTTCTGAAATATTAATTAAGCATCCTACCAACAGCTGAGGAATATAAGTTTACCAAATTAAATTGCTTACAACTAAACCTTAAATAGAAAAGATTTTTACAGAAAAATACAAACTCATATATCAACAAAATTAATTTATAAAAAAATCGAATAGGAACACAGTGACACATAAAAGTTCGAGCTGCCGACATCGTACGTTACAACTCTTTTTTATGTTTTTGGTCAAACTATCGTATAAATCTGATCGGTTTGTTAAACAGAATCGATGGTACAATTTGGTCCTTACGAGATTTAATTTATATGTAACAAAACACTTTATGGGAACATAGTTTAAAGTTCTTTATCAAAAAAACATAGTTCAAAGTTCTCGCATCTCGGGCTTGTCGCAGCTTAAGACGAGGTCCATTGATAGTAGAGCCTTATTTAAGAAATCCTATTTATTTTATTCTGAAGATTTGTGTGATTTCATATGTCTATATTTATTGCCAAAAAAAACTTTATAAGAGTTCAATATAAAATAACTAGGTTAACTTCCGATACATCAATGTTATCACTCCCTTAAATCTTAGGATATCAAATGCGCGAATTTCCCAAAAGTTAAATACCAAAATGAAAAAAAAAAAAGAAAGGATTTTGGTGTTTCAGAAATGTAATAGATATTTTCAGAAAAAAACACTAATATTAAATATTTTCACCGAAATAAAATTAATTTGAGAAAGTCTCTTTGAATTAAATGTTTGCATTTGCAATATTCTCTACCAAAATTTGATTTTCAGTTAATGGCATAATATTGCATGATAAAGTTTGAGTTTTGCTAAATTTAGGTTATAGATGAAAGTTTGTTTTTTTTTTGTCAATGATAAATTATATTGGGTCATAACTAGCCGGTTCAGTAACTAAATTTCTACATAATGTAGGCGAGGGGACTCAATCTCTGATTGTACAAATGAACTGATTTAAGTAAATTTACCGTCGACCACTACGCTAAAAGTTATCTATTCAATTATTTAAAAAAAATCATGCATAAATATACATATTATCATCATTAAGCTTAGGCATGCGATATGATTTGTATAATTAATCATGACTTTTATTTAATAACAATAATATAATTTTCCATATTCTTCCTCTCTCAATCTATACATATTAGGAAAATAGGGAAATACTGGAAACGCAGCCACGATTGTTAAGCAATCACCAAATTAGTTATACTTTTCGTACCCACCAAATTAGGTTATTAATTGTTTTTCTTCGGTTTTTTATTGAGAAATGTATTAGTTTTCTTGTACTACAAAGAAAATTGAAATAATGACAAAAACAAAAGGAACTTGGTTTAGTGTCCTGTCCATTTTCTTAAGATTGATATTGTACTATCCTTAGTTGTTTAATATTCCTAAACATCAAACGAAAAGGATTTGAATTGGAACCACATGGTTTAAGTCTTTGAACCATTTGAGGTGGAATCCGACGTGGCTCTCATCGATGTAAGAATCAAAAATGGTACCGAGTAAATCCTAACTTCAAACAAACAGCTTCATGTATAATTTTGTCAACACTTGAATGTTTGGTGAGATTCGTACATGTCTCTTTAACTTATCTTAATTAATCGCCTAACTTAGTTTTAATAGTGCTCTTATTAGTTGACATTGTAGTTGTAAGATCTTTTTTGGGGTATAATTTAGGTGGTAAGTTTGGTGATAATACTGTAGAAGTTTGGCTGTGGCTTTATTAAGATAAAAGTTTGATTGGTAAGTACTATTTACTAGTTGAGATCTGCCTCTAAATTATACTATACAAATTAACTATCAATTCAGATAATAAATTTTTATTTTGTGAAAGTTTCATTTAATTATATGTAAAATAGGAGTAAACTTATATAGTTTTTATATAGTTTGATTGAAATTTTTGATTATATATTTAAAATTATACATCTTCTTATCGAGTATTGTTTTGCTTATAATATAATTTTTTTATAATATTGAATTAAGTGACTATATAATAGTTTTTTATATTCATATTTGTTTTATATGTAAGTTAATAAACTAATTTTGGGTAAGTTATTTTTGTATGATTATTATAAAAAATTATTGGTGGATTACATTAATATTATATTAAGATAACTTTTATATGACTAAAATTTAAAAATAGACTAGATATATAATTAATTAAATTTCAAAAACACATCACGTAATTTGGTGTTTGTTTTGGGTATTTCAGTAGCGGATTGATATCTTTGAATCACACATTTTGAAATTGATATTATTTCGAATTATGTCAAACTCATTAATGGAGTAGATTGCTCTTTCTTTCAAAATATCTTTGAATACATGTAGGCGGTGAACATGAATAGATTCTTGTATGACCATAAACTGCAAGTATTAGAGATAATATTAAGCAATACATGTTGTTTGAGTAGTTCATTTAACTTTATTTTTTGAAGTGATTATACCTTGTCATCAAAAAGCAATATGTCAACCTCCATGAGCTTTTCGCCTTTTTAACATTACGGATTTCCCAAAAACACAAGTCTTGCAATAATATGTTGAGAATTCCGACCAACTTTTAATTCTGAGAAAGAGAGGTGGCCAATTAGCCAAGTTCTTGCAAATGCAAGCGGGGGAACTCGATCCCAGGATGTGCAAGTGCGCATGCCTCTTGTGGACTTACCACCTGCCACTAGGCTAAATGCAACTTGCTAGTGGAGAGTTAAGATTAGCAATTTATGTGTGATTTCAATAAGTATGAGTTTTTTTTTTTTTGTTTGGGTATATGAAGAGACAAAAGTATTGTACAAAATATTTGATATGTATTTTTGTACTCTTATATAGCCAGTATGTAATTTGTCATGTTATTGTACTTATATAATATGTATTTTATCATATAATTGTAGTCATATAATATAATATTATTATTTTTAATCTTTGTTTTGATCAAAATTAAGATTGTTCTATAATTTAATTTGTTAAGACAATATGAGTATGTAGTTTAATTTGTAATGATGTGTGTTTGGAGAGTATGAAATGAAATAATAATTTGGGTATAAATAAATGATTAATTTGAGTTATTTTGTAGTGATGATGTTTTGTTTTCCAACGACAAGAATATATATTATAAAGTTTGAACACTGGTCTTACCCCCCATCCACTTTGATCTATGTCCGCCTGACCTGCTCGAGTTAGTCTATCTGCCTTCTGATTCAACGATCTCGGGATAAATGATAGGGTGCAGTTGCTGAAGAGCGCTTTCAGACGAGCATAATTCTCATGATACGTCTCGAAAGCCCGCCAGTCCTGTGGATGCTGAAGAATGTGTCACACCGTCTCGCAGTCGGTCGAAACCTCAACCACCGCCACCATCCTCTACACTAACGGCGCCAAAGCCCGAATGACCCTTTCCAATTCTGCATGCAACAGCGAAAGACACCGGTGTCCTCTTTCTGATCCCGTCAATACTTCCTCCACTGAATCTGGAAAAGCTATCTAACCAAAACCCGAATAAGGGTCAGATTCTTTCCAAGAAGCGTCCACATAACACTTGTATCCGTGGAACGCCTGATTAGCTGTGGTAGGGAAGATGAAAGCTGACTTACAATTGTCAGTTATAGACCTCGAAGGATCTATCAGAATCACATTCTTTTTACGGACCCTCGGGGAGGCTCTCGACATCAAAAAATCCATATTATGCCAGATAGAATCCCTCGGAAAAACTCCTGGCGCCGAAGGAATTGGAGATAATGCCCATACTTGGCGAGCTGGGGGGCACGCAAAAAACACATGCAACATCGACTCTTGGTCTGCCGCACATCGGGGACACCTAGGATCCCCTCCAAAACTACGTCTAGACAAGTTATGTAGCACTGCAATACTGCTTGTCAAAATCTGCCATATTAAATGCTTAATCTTTTTGGGACAATTTAACTTCCAAATTTTCTGAAAGAAAAAATCCAGGGACGGACCAATCCGGGATTGATCCTCCCCAGGGATCCCACCCAATAACTTGTAGCCTGACTTAACCATATATCGTCTAGTCTTAGTAAAGTGTCATATCCACTTATTTACCCTTTGATATTTTGGGATGCGCATAGCTAGGATTAACTGGGCATCCCGGGCCTCAAAGTATTGTCGCACCAACGTCTCCTTCTACTGACCCGTGTTTTGGTTTATAAACTGGTCCACTGTTATGTCCGGAAAAACATGAGCCTCCGACCTAACCGCTGGTCGTGGGTGAATATTCGGAATCCAGGGGTCCTTCCACACTCTTATCGTACTACCATCACCAATTTTCCTAATAAAACCTTTAATGATTAAGGTTTTACTAGCTAGAATGCTACGCCATCCATATGAGGATCCAGCCTGTGATTGAGCGTCTAATATGCTCCTCTCCTTATAATATTTACCTTTCATTACTCTAGCCAAAAGTGTATCTGGAGACACTAATAATCTCCAATATTGCTTTTCCAGCAGTGCCATGTTAAATCCTTCTAACCTTCGAAAACCCAAACCTCCTTCTGATTTAGGTCGACACAAATCCTCCCATTTTTGCCAGTGTATTCCACCTGATGTAGGTGAATTTTCCCACCAAAACCGTGCAATAGCGGACTGCACTATATGAAGGAGCTCTTTAGGAAGCTTGTAACAACTCATCACATAAGTTGGCAATGCGGTAAGAATTGATTTAATCAAAATCTCCTTCCCCGCCCTTGATAAAAACTGTGTCGTCCAATTAACTATCCGGGCTTCCAATCTTTCTGCTACATAAGCAAAAATTTAGGTCTTTGATCCGCTTAGACTCTCGGGTAATCCTAGATACATTCCTAGTCCTCCCGAATTATGTATTCCTACAGTAGTCTGAATTGCGTCTATACTTGCATGATCTACATTATGTCCAAATTGAATCGAAGACTTGTTAAAGTTTATCATCTGACCCGATACCAATTCATATTTCTTGAGAATCTTTAGGATCATCGTAGCCTCCCCTACTGTCGTTTTATAGAAAAATAATGTATCATCTGCGAATAATAAATGCAATACTTCTGGGCTATCTCGTGCTATCCTTATACCCGTTAGGGACCGTTGCTCTACCGCTTTATTAATTTTAGCGATGAGGACTCGGTACACAAAATGAACAAATATGGTGACAGAGGATCACCCTGTCTTAACCCCCTGTGAGGCACTATTCTTCCCCCTGGGTTCCCATTAATGAGGATAGAATATTCTACACTAGAAATACACCACATGATGCAGCGGACCCATTTCTCACAAAAACCTATCTAATTAGCAAAGATTGTACAAAGTTCCATTCCACTCTGTCATACGTCTTACTCATGTCAGTCTTTATAGCCATATAATTCTTCCTGACTAAACTATTTGTCCTAAGAGCATGTACCATCTCTTAGGCAATTAAGATATTGTCCGATATTAGTCGACCATCAACAAACGCCGATTGCGTCTCCGATACTACCTTAAGCACAAGACTTTCGAAATAATCTTATAACTAATATTGCATAGACTTATTGGTCTGAACTCAGTCATTCTAGTTGGTCAGGATGTCTTAGGAATAAGGCAAATGTTTGTTTTATTCAACGCTTTCTCAAAATAACCATTTTCCAAAAACCTATTGACCAAATCCACTAGGTCTGATTTAACGAACTCCCAGGAAAACTGATAAAATTGGGCCGTCAAACCGTCTGGTCCTGGCGTTTTATCCGGACTCATTAAAAAGAGAGCATTCTTAACTTCCAGCTCATCGGCTCGGCGTATCAAAATCTGATTGTCAAGTTCCGTTATTTTTGTATCTAGTTTCGTAAGCGGAGTCAGCGTTCCATTACAAGTGGAGAACAGCTTATTGAAGTAATCTGCTGCTTCATGTACTATTTCCGCCTCTCTAACTACCCATGTGCCATCGCTAGTTATTAACCCTGAGATTTTATTCTGCACCCGTCGTTGTTTGACTTTAGCATGGAAGAATTTAGTATTCTCATCTCCCTCTTGCAACCATTGGTTTCTACTTTTCTGTTTCCAATACATTTCCTCCTCCAAATATGCCTCTTTCAATTGGATAGTAGCTGCTTCTAATTTTTGTGAATCCGGTATTGGTAAACTAACACAATCATCAACCAAATGTCTCAAAACTAGGATCTTCTGATGACCAGATTGAACATTCATCTTTCTCCAATGTGAAATTTCCTTCCTGCACCGCCTTATCTTTTCCGAGTAGGAAACCCTCGTATTTCCACGTAGCCTATCTTGGGCCCAACTGCGTTGAACTATATCTCTAAAACTGGATTTTCCGATCCATCTCTTGTCAAAACAAAAAGTTCGATGTTTATGCATAGACTCTTCTATCAGAAATTTCCCAAAAATTGGTCTATGGTCGGACCCTATCATTTCTAAATAAGTTATTTCTGTTGATGTGAATAAGTCCTACCAATGAACATTCCCATAAGCCTTATCCAGACAACACCAGACTACACCATTCCTGTGAATTCCTTGCCAAGACCAGATATTTCCTAATTTCGGGAATTCTGTCATACCACAGTCTCTAAGCCCCTTATTAAATTGGAAAAACGAATAAGGACTTCTCATGACCCCTCCTTGTTTTTCATGATTTCCTGCAATCTCATTAAAGTCACCACTGATAACCCAGGGTCCTATTCTCGAGGTACCCATTCTAGTTAACCGTTTCCAAACATATGACCGATTACCCTTTACTGGTTCTCCGTATAAGAAGGTTATATGAGATCTAATATTAGCTATATCCAGTGAAATGTCAATCATATTCTTATTGTTAAAATTTACATTGACATTATAATTATCATTATACATTAGGGCCAGCCACCACTTAGCCCATTCGGTTCCACCGTTACCAAAGTATTAAAATTTAAATGCAATTGTAATTTTTCTAATAAACTAATTTTATTCTTTGTTTCTGAAAGAAATAAAAAGTCAGGTGTACAAATTTTTCAAATATCTCGAAGATAATTTATTGTTAACTTATTACCAATACCTTGGCAATTCCAACACACAAATTTAAAATTCATAAAATTAAATCATTGATGGAGCTCTTATCCTGCTCCTTATTCTTGCCTTCTTTAGGCTTTGCCAAACGAGGCGTTACCCGTGGTGATCCCATTAGAGTCATCTTCTTCGTGGCTACACCCCTCAAAGGTGTTTGAAGTCGGCCTCCTACTTTCCCAGCAACCCGTTGCTGTTTTATAGCTTTTGTTGCCTTAAATTTCTGCAGCTTGGCAGCCATCTTTTCATGGACCCGAGCCTCTTCTTCCACTGTCAAATCATGTTGACTGCTCATTACAGCCTCCAAGGCTATCTCTTCCAGGATTTTGTCCTCTATTTCTTCATTCTCACTCAAGACCAGATCGTCTACTGTGTCCAACTGCTCGGCAGTCATTTCAGGGAGAGCCTGCTCAGCCCCCGCCATTATCTGAAGCTTTGCATTCCCTCCAATCAGCGATGTCTCGCTGGTTTCCACTACATGCTCGGCTTCAGTCTCCTGAAACAAAGGTCTTCTGACCTTTTTGGCCGAACCCATATCTCCCTGCATCTCTGCTTCAGGTACCTGAAGGAAATACATTGGTAAAACAGCATATCCCATCATATAAACAATCACACATAGATTGAAACCAAGCAGTACCTTAGCTAACTTTTTAGAGAAGGCTCCATTATAGAGGTCTCACGATCTCTTTTATCACCTGTGGTTTTACCCACAGCCAAGTTACCTTTAGCAGCGACTCCCAAAGCCTTCTTCCCAAACAACACAGCCCCCTTAAAACTTTTATTTCGGTCCATCTGAGAAGGTTTTCTATTCCTATCGCCATTACTTACACGATTTTCACCCCTTGCCTTATAACAAATAGTGGAATCATGCGTCATTCTAAAACACAGAGAACAGTAACCTTCTAGTCTCCTATATTCCAACACGATTTTGGACTCTTTACCCTCCTCAAATTCCAAGACCGACGAAAAAATTAAGGGCTTAGAACATGCTAGTTCTAATAAACCCTGTCCATTATCAACAACTATTTTCAGGACCAGACCTACCGAACTAGCCATTAATCTGTACACCTCTTCTACCCGATACTCAAATGGAATTCCGGTAAATCTAAGCCATAGTTGAATCATGTTTGGATAGTATGCATCTGCCATGGGTTTCCATGGAGCATATGAGACCATCCATCCATCGAAATTAATTGACCCATATTGTACCACACTTACCAGATCTACCTCAGACTGGAATTCAAATTGAAATCGTCCATTTCCCAAATTCAGGCCCTTGACTCGAACCACTAAGCTCCAGAATTGCGGCATCCGGAATAGGAACGTGTCAACGTTCTGAACCTGAGGATTCAAACATCGACCCATGAGTACTTTAGAACTTCTAGCTAATAAAGCAGAATTATCTATTTTTGGAATTTTGATTTTCAAAACACGAGGTGGAGATTTTGCAGACATAGTTTTAGTTTTAGAACTTAAACTCGACATTGACTTAATAAGACCTTTGCCTACACTTAATTCTTTAAAAACACACTGAACTATTTGAGAAGCATTATGTTTCTCATGTTCTCTATTTGAAGACGTCCGTTCTTGATAAGAATAAACTTGAAAAATTGTTATCCCAACCGATTCCTCCCTTAACATAAGGAATTTTACCAGAATACTCTTAAAAAACCATCTATCAAAAGCTATATTTAAATTTAGATTCCTTAAACTTAGGAATGTTAAGTTATCTCTTATTAGCATTGGAATAAACCTCCAAGAGATCCTACATACACTCCTCTCAAACTTATCGTTCTGTATTTCCTTCACTAACATTTCAAAAGTCAGAGTTTTATACTTAACTGAAATGAACCAATTCAAACAAGGCTCAGGTAATACCTGATTTGATTTTAGCCCCTCTGTATTTACTTGAGCTGCCGCAACCCCAATATTTCGTACTTGGGTTTGATCATTCCCAGCTAAGCACCACAATCTCCAGCTAGCCTTGAACATCATCAGAATACGACTAATTACTATTACCAGCATAATAAATATCTGACTTGAGACCTCCCCCCAAATCAAACCTTTAGTGATAATGTTATTTATACATTTTACCAAGTTCAATATTTTCAAGAATCCGTAACTATTACCAAAGAATTCTTTCTCCTTCCCCGGAATTCCTTTGATCAAACCAATCAGGTCATTCATATACTGTTCTAGCATACTTAACCTTCTATGTATCCAAATGAACCAATTACATAAAAATTCTCCCACAAAAACCACTGATACTTATCAATTTTATAGTGTAACTTGCTTACCTTCAAACTTTGATGGCAGCCACCAATGAACCAACACCAAAACAGAGCAAAATAGAGCCCCTCCGGAAAATTCGAACTCCATCTCTTATCTGATTCGTCGCTCTCGTCAACAACAGAGATGAAAAATGTATAATTAGATGTAACCTTATATGATATACCAAAACGACTACACATATAAGATCAATATCAAACTGATACCAAACTAGTGAACCTCTATATGATCCTCGGGTATTCATTTCTACCCATAAAACCATTCCCCGTTTTAAATCATTCGACCTAGCCCCAGACCTGACTCTACTTCTGAGCAGAGTGAATCCATGGGGAAGGATATCCTCTAGTCTCGACCACGGGATATAAGGATAAACCAACGAACATCGATTTGAACTTGTACAACCATAGACAGAGGATATAATCCCTCTCTCCGTCATACCTTTTCTTCTCCTAATTTCTGAACACCACAGATTTTGAAAATAACAAAACCCGAACCAATGAACTCTATAAATCTGGATCTTTTTAAAATCATCACCTCTAGAGATAATGTTACTAGAAGCGATAATTTTAATCCCCAGATTTTCCACTATCGACCACACGATTGAATTTGCCGAAGGCAAAAACCCTAACTCAACGAACCCAAGCACAATCGGAGGTATAATCTCCTCATCAGACTGATCTAAACACTTACCTTAGTGATGTTTCTCCCTCACCATCTGAAAACGTTCAATTTCCATATTTCTCCTCCGATTTCTCCTTAAAATAGAACCCTAAGTGCTCAGCTCCTTTTCGCTCCCCACGCCTTTTCACTCCTTTCAACCTCATTCGACTAGAACTATCTCCAAGACCACCCCGATTGCGTCTCAAAACTCCCGACTCCCTCCGTCGACGGAATCACTGCTTCAAACCCTATCGCCGCTTTAAACCCTATCGCCGCTTTAGTGATGATGTTTTAAAAATAGTATTAGTGATTTGTGTTTTTAATTAAAATGTAAATTAATTTTGTAGTTGTGATTTTAAATTAGAGTTGATGAATGGCATCACAAAAATAAAATAAGTTTTAGTTTTTTATATAGATGTAAATATATCGAAATGGATGTAGACAAAATTTTGGCTATTTACAGCCATAAAGAAGCAGACCCCATAACTACCAAGAGATTTGTAATTTTTATATGCTGGAATAAATCTGTTTGGTTTGACCCAATATAGTATACAGTCAAATTAGGCTACAATGGAGTTGTGCTACAAGCATAAATTGGTTTGATTATTTTTTGTTGTTGACCCAATAAATCAACGCTTCAGGCCCAATGGTCTGATTTTGAGACCCATATCAATTTCATGATTAAAGTTAAAGCACATATATCTAAGAAGAAAAAGGCCCAATGATTTCTCATGCATAGTATAGAGATTTTGTTGAATTGGCGTAATATGAATAATCCACAAGAAAATACTACTTTTTCCTTGTCAACATAGATTTATTATTATTAATAAAGAACCCATAAGAGGGGAAAACGTATGTTTGAGAGATAAGCTAATTTTTTAATACTACGAACGAGTTATCAATTTTGTAATTTAAAGACTTAAAAGTTAGATATAATGAAAATGATGTAAATAATCATTTTAGTCTTGAAATTTTTTAAGGTCAACCACTTTTCTAGTTAAGACATCAACAGCATATATCGTTATCTCAAATTCTAATATGCCCAGTAAAAATAAACATTTCATCATTGCCCATAGCACAAAGTATTTACCCTAATATTAAAATAAACTAAACACATTGTCTTTAATATTTTGATAACTTGTACTCGTGAATTATTATTACTTGGTTTTTAAAAGAATAAAGAGAGAGAGAGGGGAGAATATGCGAATGATGATTAAACAGACAAAAGCCTGAGATCACATATGATAAAAGACCAAGATTCCTAGCAGAGAAGATAAGCAAGTCGTTAGAAATCGAATCAAATTTTCATAATATATTTCTTTTATTATATAGCATGTCAAATCATATTTTTGTCCGTATGCCTTGTGATAAATCACATAAAACATAAATGACTAAATGATGAGAAACATTTGTAGAAACCAATGATATTATAGAAACTTGATGAAATTTTTATTTCAATTGTGAGAGGAAGAAAAAGAGACACGAGGTCTAACAAGGAAAGCTTATTAAAATGTGTCTTATATACTTTATTAATTTTTCAACTTACCAAATGCACTTTTTTATAATGCTCGTTTTTGTTACCTAAATTAAATTTCAAAAAATTATGTTTGACTTATATCATATGGTTAATGATTTAAAAATTAACTATAAATTAAATTTATCGATCTAATTATTAAAAATTATACCTTGCGATATTTTTCTACCATCATTACACATCATTATATAACATTGCACATTATCTGTGGTCTAATAGTTGAAATTTGTGATTTATAAAGCAGAATATATATTTGCATCCTCATGTATCGCAGAAACAAAACACACATATGTGCCTGATCCAAACCAGGTAAACAATCCGGTAGATAAGATATATCGCCATTTAGCTCACTTTAAAATTGACTTGAGTTTTGCCCTAATAACATAGACTAAGAGAAGTTGTCTTAGAAAACTGAGAAGAGAAGATGGACACGTGGCAGTAAATGAAGGGGGGCAAACTTGAGTGTCCACGTGGAAGCCTCAAAGAGAAAGCGATGGACCACGATCGATGAAGAGCACAAACCACAAACGTTAAGAATCACTTCTTCTCGAAGTTCATTTATTGCTCTTCTTCTCTTCCTTACATAAAAGACAAACGTTTCCTTGTCTTCCCTTCTTCTACTAGTTTCCACTAAGTCACTAACCACCAAACATACATGACCCACTCTTTCTTTCTTTTTTTACCTTATTTTTTGCTTATAGAAGAAGAATCCAAGTCAAAATCCAAACCAACTTTCTAAAAATTAGATACGATTTTAAATTTAGATATTGGATACCAAGATTAACAATTTTTCATTTGGAGAAAGTTAATCTAGACCTAAACTAACATGCAAGTGGCATTTAGCCTAGTGGCAGGTGATAAGTCCACAAGAGACATGCGCACTTGCACATTCTGGGATCGAGTCCCCTTGTTTGCATTTGTAAAAACTTGGCTAATGGACCGGCTATTTGTGGTTCAATATTGACAAAAAAAACTAACATAACAATTTTTTTCTTAAATAGAATCACTAAACCATTACCACTTAATTAATTCTTTCTTTCATAGTTTATTTTTTCATATATAAATGAATGAATCTAAAATGAGTATTGTAAAGTCACCTTATGTTTTGTCTTTGTGTTTGCTTAATGTTGGTTTAGGCATGTGTTCTTGTTTGTGATTAAAATGCTGACAACGATTGAAACTAATAACTTTTTAAATGTAATTTATAATATGTCACTATATATTTCCAGTCAAAACTTTCTCCAATGATTGAATCTCTTATTAGTTTATATATAAAAATATTAAATCATGTTTAATAATCTTTCGACCATAAAAATTGTCACCATATGACTATATAAAGTACAATAATAGCATGTTTTTATATGCTACTACACACATTAACGTTTTGTTAATCAATTTTACTTAGCTAGACATGTAATGTTTAATTTAATTCGTATACAATGCGTATTAATAATTGAATACGTACAATATGCATTTATTTATGCGGATACTAAATTAGGTAGACGTAAATGTGATTGAGTTCTGGGGCTATAGCTATTTTCATAGCTTCACACACCTAATTGAAATGTAGCTTGTCTTCTTGTGCTTGTTCAACATCATGCCAATTATCAATAGGTTTGATATTTATTACAATTTGCATGCATCGTGTGTATCTTATACGAACATGTCTATAGATGTTGTACTGACTCCCATAAAAGTATTTTTGGTTCGGTTATATTTATATCGCTTATACCAGAGACTAATTCTGTGTGTTATGTTAATTTGCTGTGTAATCGTTCCAAAGTCTCTGAAATAGACTTTGATTCGATCATATATGTTATAAGTGAAAACGAGTTTTAATATTTGGTTGAGCTAACCACATTTCGATTAACAGATGACAATAGATAATGTTAAAATACTTCATAAGTAATTCACATGAAACTTTGATTAGTTTGTTATCTTTTTAGGATAAGCTCCTTGGGAAATTCAGAGGAAAAAATGAAGAAGAAAAAGTGATTTGCTTTATTTTGTATCCCCACTATAATTGAGTTGGGTGAACAATATAGTATAAAAGTACCCCGAAAACTCATCACTTTATGTCCTTAGCACAAAATCAATAATTGTTTTCATTTTTTTAAGTTGTAAAAGTTGGCGTCAGCTTTCTTTGCCATGTAAACTTTATTCACTATCTTTCATTGTCACACACATGTGTGGCTGTGTATAAGTTTTCAATTCTTTTACATACCAAAACAATGTCTATTTTCGAAAAAAATATATTAAAAAATTGTGTAGACTAAAAGATTCCTATACAATTGAACCATATGAATTAGATAGTTGGAACTACGGGACAAACAAATATCTGTCAAAAATAATAGTTGGAAATAAGTAAATGTAGTTACAGTTTTACTTAATGCAATTAGATAATACTCTCTCCGTTCTTATTTACTTGATGTTTTAGAAAAAATATTTGTTTCATTTTAATTGATGTTTTAAGAATTCTATATAAAATTTAATGTATTTTTAGTGTTTTTGATTATTTAAATTCTGCAGATTGATTTGTGATTGGTTATTGTGTTGAAATTTGTGAAAAAATATATATATATATTTTTTTTTGTCAACGGCAAATTATATTGGGCCATAACTGGCCGGCCCAATAGCCAAATTCCTACATAATGTAAGTATGGAGACTCGATCCTGGATTATGTAAATGCGCTAGCTTAAGTGGACTTACCACTGTTATTAGGTCATTTAGAAAAATAAAATAATTAATATTTTTTTAATATGTGTGAAAAAGCCTAAAACATCAATTATATAAAAACTGAAGGAGTAGTATTAATAGGATGGACTTGTCATGTATAGCAAGTTTCTCGTTCCAATCATTCACGTCTTATAAATAATCGTGAAAGAAATGTTAAGATCATCCCAAATTAATAAATTTTCTGATTTCTTTATCGCGGCGTGAGAAAAAAATCAGATTTGTTTGGAATAATATTAATGCTATTGTCTCATAATATTTAAGTTATAAATGTGGTCGACAAATCTATTAACAAATGGTACAAAAATACAATAAATCTAATGCTCTTAACAGTCTGATTCGTTTTGACAATATACACAAAACACAATACTTACAACAAACAAATGCACATGCATACATATTAATTTACACAGTGATAAGAATGATTCAAAATTAATTCGTATATATGGTTGGATTAATATGGATGTGGGACAATATTTAAATAAGTAGTCAGGGATATATTAATGTGTCACCGCCACTTATTTAGTTTATCAAATAAGCAATTAATGTTTATTGATGAAGAAATATTTTTGAACAAATTCTATAGTGGTTCTTATAAACTATTTTTCGTCGTTCTATATTAATTTTTGAGTTTACACAAAATAGTGTCTGCATATTCATCATATAATTCAATTAAATAATATGCCCACGAGCTGCTCAATCATTACTAAACTGTCTCTCTCGTTTATTTTATTTTCCATTTCTTGCACACAATGTAACAATGTGTAAGTATATTTAGTTATTTACCAGTTTTGTGCAATATCTCGCGAATTATCATCTCTTGTTAACTTCTGGTGTTGTCAGTAGGTTATAAATAGACTTCAAATTTGCATTATGAATATTTTTAACTAAAAACAAAACCAAAATTTATAACAATGATGAGTACATAACTAAATGATGAAAGATTCGTTTTGATGAATGAATTTTGTGATATGTATCGAATTGATGAAAAGTGAATATATAGAATTCACATCGAAAATAATCTTTATTGGAAAAGGTATCCAATAAGACGAAAAAGACCTAAGTGAATGGAAACAAGAGCACATGGGATCTTTAGTGATATGTAATAATAGTGTGGCCACCAAAACTTATAATCAATAAAGTCCATCATGATCATGATTGTTTTGTAATTACGTTGACTCTCACTTCCATATTGACTACAAGTCTACAAAACACTTTCTATCCTTTTTTTAATTTCCTTCCAATTATATAAAAAGACCTCGACAGCTTCTTTATTATCTACTGTGGACTCATTTAGCGCTTGGCATATTACCCTAAAAACATACCCGAACCTAAACTCGACCCAAAAAATCAGGATTGGGTTAGGGTCGTATTTTGATCTTATTAAATATCTTATCGGATATATATATGAAGATACTTCGGGTTTCGGGTTGGATTCGGGTAAAATCCAAAACCCAAAATTAAACCGAAAATAACCGACGATTTAATGTAACGGTTTGGTTGAACTGTTCGCGATTCATTATTCTCTTCATAATACCTTGTGCACATCAATACGCAAAACCTATAGTGTCTCTTTTTCGAAACGGCGATTCACAGAACACGCTGATTCCATCGATCAACTCGAGAAATCAATCTCAGGTAAGTAAGCCTCTCCGAACGTATTTTTGTTTGATTCAACTCTCCTTTGATGTTGAATCTTCTATCGAGATTTAGGGTTCGTTTTGATTTCGTTTTAGATTTTGTTTTGAATTTGTTTTGATTTTTTTTTTGTTTTAGATTTTGATTTAGATGTCGTTTTGATTTCATTTTAGATTTAGATCTTGATTTCGATTATGGATTTAGGGTTTCTTGATTTTCGATTTTGATTTAGGGTTTCTCAATCTCATTTTCTTAATGTCAATTTAGAGTTTATTGTTTGTCGATTTCGATTTAGGGTTTCTTAATCTCATTTTTTAATGTCGATTTAATGTTTATTGTTTGCCGATTTCGATTTAGGGTTTGTCAATTCAGGGTTTCTCAACTTTTATTTAGGGTTTCTCAAAGTCGATTTCGATTTAGGGTTTGTCAATTTTGATTTAGGTTTTCTCAACTTCGATTTAGAGTTTCGTGAATCTGAACTTATCTTGTATTCACATGGATTCATGTCATACACCAGAACTAAGCTGTTGGTAATGCCTAATTTCAGCTTCTAAAACATTACATTGTGTGTTTAAAATACTTATTATCTTTGTTTTAATACATGTCAAAAATCAAGTGTATGTAGAATATATTTTATGCTCTTATCACTATGTACTTTGTCCACTATTCTTTTCTGGTTATAGTAATTGTAGTTTACTATAATAGTTGTTAGATTTGTAAGTTATTGATTCTATATTCTAGTACAAAATCAAGGTTTCTGTCTATAGAACATTATATAAGACTGTGATAGATTGTTACAAGTGTCCACGTTTATTGTCTGCTTTTTTTTTATATTCTTCATGTTACTTTAATTGATAAGTTGAGATTGGAATCTGTGTATGATCGGGATTTGATTCACTCAGGCATCTGTCATTGTCTGTCATTGTATGTCTTCGTTAGATTTATGTTGTCTTTGTCTGTCATCTTATCATTCTGATTGTTTTGCATAATCGGGTCAAATTCATTTACATTGCCTTATCATTCTGTTTTCTGTTTTAGATGGACTCTTCTGTGTCTCCACCTCAAGAGAGATTGAATACAAATACTAATTCATAAGCTGAGATACCAAGTAGTGGATGTGGAGGATCTCTAGGGAAACGTACAAAAAATTCTGAGGAATGTGGAGCAACATCACAGATAAAGAAACCTAAGAAGACACTAGATACGCGATCGAATGTTTGGGCATACTTCACAAGAGTATATGTAACTACTACCAAAAGGTCTTCGTATGTCCAACCAAGTCAGGGACATCCAATCTTCAGAAGCATATTGGTGTGTGTAAACAGTACTAGGCTTGGTTGGAGTCTCAAGCCAATCAGCAGCCAGTGTTAAGCACGGATGAAGGTGTGAAGATAGCTAGAGTACCCGAGTCTGTCTTTAGACAAGCATCAAAGGAGTTGATTGTAGGAGTAGAGTTATCGTTGTCCTTCATTGAATGTGCAGCCTGGAGACAATTTTGCCGCACGGTTAGCTATTTTTTCGTTCATTGTAATTCATTGCCATTCATTGAATGTTGCATTGTTTACTGATTCACTGTATGTCTTATGTTTTCAGATGATCTCTATACACCTCATTCAAGGAGGATTGCTCAAAGAGACATTGTCAAAATGTATGAGGAGAGAAATGTTAAGGTGAAGAAGTGGTTTTTACAAAACAATCAAAGAGTATCTGTTACAAAAGATATTTGGAAGTGTCAACCAACTGGTTAGTTTCTGATTTATTCTGTTTATTTAAACTTCAATTCACATATGCTTAGCTTAGGTTATAAATTGATCTTCAATTCTATATTCTTGATTCTGCTATAGTTTGAAATATATAAAATAGATAAGAACAATGTATGATAGATAATTAATCGTATAATTCTGTTTTGAAATAGAATGTATAATTCTGTCATTATATAACGCCGAGTAGATAGATCTGATCCGGACGCGGCTGTTGCTCCGCGGCGATACGGACTCGACCCGCTCCTACCCACCCCGGGGCACCATAGCATGTCGGGAAGAAGGGGGGACATACTGGACGTAACCACTCCCTTTGGTTGTGGGAAATTCCTGCCTTTCAATCCTAATTTTTCTTTTGCTAGGCCCATAACTAAAAAACCTACACTCTGCTTCTTCTATATTTATGTGTTTGATACAGGTGCTTCTTACATGGTCATCACAATCCACTACATTGATCTCACTTGGACACTTAAGAAGATGATCATCGGCTTCAAACCTATAACCAATCACAAAGGTCAGACTATTGCTACTGTTCTTTTATATTGTCTAGCTGAGTGGGGAATCAAGAGGGTTTTTTGCATTGCAGTAGACAATGCAACAACTAATACTTCAGCTATAAGGAAGTTTGAAAGTAGTTTTAAAATATGTTCAGATGACACATTTGTTTTGGGTGGTGAGATGCTACATATGAGATGTAGTGGACATATAATAAATTTGATTATCAAGGATGGTTTAGCTGATATAGATGATAGTATATGTGCAATTCGTAATGTTGTCACTTATCTTAGATCATCTACGAATATGATGAAATCATTTGAGCTAAAGGTTGAGTCTGGAAAGATGACAAGAGGTACTTTACCACTAGATGTGAAAACTAGGTGGAATTTAACATATCTGATGTTGAAACAAGCTCTTAAATTTCGGGTTGCATTTGACAAAATGTTAGATGAAGATAAACTTTACTGTGACTATTTCTCAGAGTTAGACAATGGGGAAATTAGGAAAGGACCTCCTAAGTGTAGTGATTGGGACGAGGTTGAGAGGCTTCGTCGTTTTTTATGATTTTCTATAACTCAACTCTTATTGTCTCAGCCTCTACTTCTTTGAACTCTCATGATTGCTATGGTGAGATAGTCACCATAACATCAAATCTAACTGATCTTATCACAGAAAATGATAGTCAGCTGAGCAGGAAAGCTAGTGCAATGCTTACAAAGTTTGAAAAGTATTGGGATGGGCTGAAGAATATCAACAAGATGTTGATAGTGGCGACAATTTTTGATCCGAGAAAGAAAATGCAGTTTACGAAGCTATGCTTCAAAGCATTACATGGGAAAGATTACGTTGAAGTTAAGGAGATGAATGAGTCAGTCTTGATGGTTTTGAGGTCATTTTTTGCTGAGTATAGTGATAGGCATCATGAGAATTCAAACGTTCAATCACAATTTACCCAATCTCAGTCATCTCGGTCTATTGCCTCTACTTCTAGTCGTGAAAAGTCTTGTGATCAGATGGATGTATTTGATAATGGATTGGGGTATAAGAGGATTGACATTTGGTATAAAGAGATGATGAGTGAAAAAGGAGCAAGGAAAACATGAGATGAGCTAGATACATATTTAAGAGATGATGTTGAGAGTTCAGAAAAGGTATATGGGACAATATTTGACATACTCACATGGTGGAAAGCTAACAGCTTTAAGTTCCATGTATTCTCACATATTGCTCGAGATGTTTTTGCAATGCAGGTGTCATCGGTTGCATCTAAAAGTGCTTTTAGCATAAGTGGGCGTATTATAACTCCAACCAGAAGTTGTCTTTCCCACTTTACTATTGAAGTATTAATGTGCTGTGAGCAATGGATAAAACAAGACTTAAAAGGTGAATCTAAAGAACTCACCATTGGACAAATTCTTGCAGATATTGAAGAGGCTGACAATCTTGAAAGAGGTAAATTTATTATTTCTATCTGACATATTATTATGTAATCTTAAAAGAGGCTGACTAGTTTGTTGTTGTTATTGCAGAGTATACAAGTGCAATCCCTAAAGAAGACTAGATAAAGAAGGTAAATGGCTTTGACTTAATCAGATTTATGTAGTCTTAAACCATAACATATACTTTTTATTTTTGCAGAAAAAAAATATGGAGATGTCTATCAAGATATGCTTTTTAGTTTCATAGTTCTTGGACATAATGTTGTTTCATGTTAAAGTCTGTTTCTGAATATTTTGTTTGTTGTTGGATCTATTAATTTCATGTTAAGGTGTGTTAATGAAAATTGTGTTTGCTGTTAGTTAATTTTGTAAATATCCGACCCAAACCCGAACGAAATTCAAAATTTATATATGTTCGGATATCAATCGGGTCTTTAATAAAATATACCGACCCGAACCGAATATCAAAAATATCCGATCGGATCTTCTATATCTAAACCTGAAATACCTGAAACCCGAAAGACCCGACCCGATCAGATTCAGGTACCCGAATACTCAGGGCTAGACTCATTCCATTTTATTTCCTTTGTATAGCATTTTTGAAATCCAAAATAAAATTAAAGGCAAAATTGAACAAAAATAACGAGTTAAAATGTATCTTTTACAGAAAACGCATAGAAGAATAAATAATCAAGCTTCAGTGACTTTCTAGGGGAATTTCCAACAATAACATTCAAATTTAAATTAAGAAACTAATTATGTAACTGTAAAGTAGTGATATTCTCTATATTCCATACAAGCTTTTTTTATTTTACTCTTTTTTCCTCTTCATTCTTCTATTTTCTTTATAAACCATAAACCTTAAAAAATAAATTCTAAACAGTAAATCATTTTTTTCCTTCTTGTCCTCATGCTCCTTCTCCACCTTCTTCTCCTCCTCCTTTTATATACTATATTAATAAATTGTATTTTTTGTAAAAAGTTTTATGACATATGGTGTAGTCCTGTTATTTGCTTTGAAGTTATTTTATTGTTATATTTTCCATGAAATGGTTATACAATAAATTTTTATTTTAGCAACTATTATATTTTTAATTATAATTCTACCATATGGTTATCTTACAGATTCACCCTTCGTTCTTTGGGGTTTGTTAGATAATTAAAACTTTTGTTTGATTGCTTGATATGTTTTAATTGGATCTAATTAATGAGTTAAGTGAAAGTATTGAGTAGAGACAAACACATCTTTATAGTGTTGTTTTTACTGATCGAAGAATCGAACCTTAATAACATGACAACATTCATAGTTTAAACTACAAAATAAAATTTCTTACGAGATTAGTATAATTTATTATTTTATTTTGTAGGGAAATAAATTCAGTACGAAACAATCACATGATTCACAACCACTGTTGAATTAGAGTGATAATGGATTTATATTGGACCCATGCATAAGAAGACTAAATACTCCGAATTTAACCTTAATTTAATTGATCAAGCTTAAAAATGTAGTAATATTCTGGTTTCTCGAGTCTGATTTACATTTATGTTGTTCTTTTACGAATAAAACAGTTATTATCGGATTTATAAATGTTTTAACATTTGAACACAAAAAAAATCATCGACTTGCTATTAAAGACAAAACAGACAACGATAATCAAGTCGATAAACGAGTAACAAACATAATAAGTTACATTTTTATACTTTTATAATTGGAAAGTTGTTTGTGACATTTAGTCTAGTAATAATATATAGAATGTATTTGTACATTCAAATATCAAATTTTACGTAAAATTTGATTAATGAACAGGCTTGTGACAAAAAATAACAGGCTTGTGACAAAAAATAATAATTCATAAGGTTATCCCATACTCTCTTCTAAGACCATCTGCATCAAGGGTTTAATTGGGGTTTTTGGCTTCAGGTTTCAAATAATTTTTAACTAAAAAAAAGAAAAATCCAAATAGTGAAGAGCCGGTTCGCCAGAGAGAACCTTATGAACTCCCACATGGCGAATTCTGATTGATTTCATTTTTTTAATTTTTTTTTAAGAACTCCCCTAAGGATACTATTGTCGTTTCGGTATATAAACTCGCAATTATTACAATCAAAATAAACAAATCCCAATCTTATCTTAAACACCACGAGAAATATTCTCATTCTCTGCTTCCTCTGTTGATTCCATTGGAAAAGCAAAACAATAATTATTTATAATCAGAATAAAACCAAAAACATATTAATTCGAAAAAAAAAAGAGATGTGCACTAATTAACGTTAGAGGCCGTTAAGTGAAGGACACGTGTCTATCAGAGAGAACAAGATATAAACGGCGCCGTCACAAAACCCGTTACGTATAAAAGTCTATTCGTACTTCACACGAGGCTTTTCTTAGTGAAAATGACTGAGAATAAATCCTGGCCGTTCATATAAAAACACGATCTACGTCACTCATCGCAACTAGTAGTATAACAGAAGAAACCGTATGGTACGAGAGCTAGAGAGAGAGAGATTCAGGCACACATAACGAGAAAATTTAGGGAGAAAGAGAGAGGTCTTGGAAAAGAAGGTTACGTCGCAGATGGCGGCGATGAGGAGAAGAGAACGAGATGTGACGGCGGATGATAATGAAGCGATGATGAAACGGAGGAAGCTAGAGGAGGAGGTCGATGTTGTGGAATCTAGGATTATTTTATCTCCGTGTGTTCAGGCGACGAGTCGTGGTGGAATTGTGGCGAGAAATTCAGCTGGAGCTTCGGAGACAAATGTTGTTATTGTTCGACGGCGAGATTCTTCTCCAATTGAAGAACAGTGTCAAATCGGAGAAGATTTAGATCATCGTTCGAATTCGGTTTCTTGCTGTTCTAGTAATAGATCCGACGAAAAAATTAAGAGGAAAATCTAATTTGTTGATTTTGAAGTAAGCATTATTTATCTATCTATCTCCTCTTCTCTCTTTCTGATTTGGTTATTGAATATTCGGATTTTATTTCTCAGGAAAATAACGGTGATGATCAAACCGGAACGTCGTGGATTTATGATAACTTAAACGCAAAGAGGTTCGTTACAGATATTTAATTTGAATCTCTTAAGAGTTTCGAATTTGAAGTCAGCAAGTTACGAAAACCTCTTATATAATAATGTCAAAATCAGGAATAATCCATACAGTGAGGAATCAGTGAACATGGACTCTTCATCTGTAGCTATGGAGATCCAATTAACAGAAGGTGTTGTAGAGTCTCGCCGCCGATTAAAGATACATAGAAAGAGTTTTGAGACGACGGTGAAGGAAGCCGAGCTTGGAGATTTTTTCCAGGCGGCGGAGAAAAACTTACGGAATAAGACGATGGAATGTTCTATGAAGTAAGTTTTATCTTTGTTTAAAATTCAAATTCCTCAAACAAAGTTTTTATCTTCCTTTAAAATTCAAATTCATCCAACAATTTGTATGAATTTGCAGGTACAACTTCGATTTCGAGAAAGATGAGCCACTTGGAGGACGATTCGAGTGGGTTAAATTGAATCCTTAAAGAAGACGATTTGATTCTGATCATTTCTCACCCAATGTACTTATTCTTATTCTCTCGAGTTAACAATAATATTGGCCTTGATTAAATATATAATCATCTTTTCATTTTTTTTTCAATGGTAAATTATATTAGACCACAATTAGCCGGCCCAATAGCCAAATTCCTACATAATGTAAGTAGGATTCGACCCTAGTTGTATAAATGAGCTTTCTTTTGTAGACTTACCGTCTGACACTAGGTTTAAAGACATTTACCTTTTCATTTCTTACTTAAACACTTAAATAAAAAATACAATAATGAATATTTTAGTTTTTCGTTAGAGCATTTTTCAGTGTATAGTTTTATTTATTCTCAATGCTGAAGCTATTATTAATCATAAATCAGAATGTACTTTTGAAAGCAGCTTAAAAATACAGTTCTAGTTATTTGTTTTGTGATTTAACCTCCTTTTACTAAGTAAATAGCCCTTTTAGTTTTTTTTCTTAATATAAATTTTGATATAATTGGTGCACCTAACACAAACAGTTCACTTGCTTTTAGTTTTTTTTATATACAACTATGGTTTAAAATTGATTTACTCTATTGAAAGCTAGCCTGAAACCCAAAAACATGGAGCTAAAGCTGTGATTTTTTGTTGTAAAATGATTAGTAGGTCACAAATCTTTTCATACCAATATGTGTCATTACTACATAACACTCTTTTATTTCCTAAACCGGGAATCACTTTATTATTAACTTTTTTTCCTCTTTTATTTTGGTCTCTCCTTTTCTGTTCCTTTTGTTTTCACTTTTATGTAATTATTATAACTCTTACTTAAAAAATACTACAAACTCAAAGATTCAACGAAAGAAATTCAGTGGTTATGATTAAAATGGCTAATTGTCGTACTTGTACTCATCTGTTAAAGAAACTGACACAACACCACAAAGATGCGGGAATGTACACTAAAATCCACGAGGTAAAGACTTTGTTTTTTTAGTTTATTCTGTTTATTTTTTATTTCTAATTTAGGTAAAGAGTGTAAACATCTTTCTAAGTCGGACTCTACGGCCCAATACATAGATTATCTTGGTTTTAAACCCAATCTTAAGTCCCACACAGAAAATTGAATCGATTTAAATCATTTGAGGCTATTGCTTTTCCGGCATGTTTCAGTCACTCGTATATCAAGTCTGGTTCAAATCTGATATTCTAAATCATCACTCATTTATTAACAGTGCATGTTAAATACACTAAACCATCTAAGTGACAGAGAAGTTGGAGGAGGTTCCTCTAAATGACCCTCGAAGATAAAATAATCAGTCATAATCTACAAGTGCGTGTAGGCAACTCTAACTAAAAGTGACAAAACTCCCTCTACATTGGAAAAAGATCAGAAATAATCTAGAAAAGATATTGTTTCCACTACAGAACAAAAAACTTACAAGAACAATAGCAAAACACGTGAGAAACCGAAATGAGTTGTTGGAATTTGGAACCATGTTGTCCAAAGAACATATAGATAGAGTCAATCTAGGTTATCATAAATAATTTTTGTTGTGCATAAGAAGCTCGTGAGACTCAATTTTGTTTGAGGATAATCTCTGAGTGATTTTGAATTCCGATTTTAAGAGAAAGAGTAAGAATAAGCGAAGAGATTAGAGGATACGGATTTATAGAGTTCCCCGCCGATTAAACCATCGACGAGTACATCTCTCTTCGGATTAGCTTCCGGAATCCACTATCACACCTTGTAGCAAGGTTTTAGTTTCAGAGCAATGCTCTGTTACATGAATCGTGTCTCTCTCTCTCTACTGTCACAAACTCTTGAAAGACACTCTCTCTCTTAAATGAAGAAGAAGACTCGATTCTCGTTGGGCCACATTTCAGCCCAGCAGAAGAGAAAACGAGCTGAAATCAAATGGGCCGAAGTCGAACCTAAGACCCATTAGCAAATCAATTGCTTAATGGGCTAACACGGCTCGGCCCACATTAAAAATGAAACGACAAAACCTAACAAATCTCCACCTTGTCGACTCATTTCACTCGCGAGCTGAACCCTAGCCGCTGTGATTTTCTCTCTCGATCCTTCTTCATCTCTTCTCGACCTTTCCTCTTCTTCTTCCTCTGTAAGAAAGTTTCGATGACTTACCTGCCTTGAGTCTTAATCTCTTCATACTCCAAGCATCAGCTGTTTGCTGTAGCTTTGCTCCGGTGTGAAGGATCTCAATCTTTCTCCTGATGACGACTCATCTCCCTGGTAAGTTCTTCTGTCTTCTGAGTTTTCCTTTCAACTTGTTTTCGATACATGCATGAGAAGATCTTCTTGCTTTAGCAAAAGATCTAAAAGGTTCTGTCTATTTTCTTTTACTTAACCTTTTCTCTCTTTCTTTTCCGATGAACGCGACGAGATAAACTCCGGTGGATCTTAGCTTAAGCCTCAGGAAACCGGTAAGAAAACAAACTTAGCTTCTCCAACATATTTCAGATTTACGGAGACAGCTAAAATTTCTTCTCTTTTCCGCCTTTGCTTTCTTAGATCTAACCTTTATTGTTCGTTTTTGGTGCAACTCTCGACCAAAAAACACCATCGCGACCTTTCATCTGCTTTGCATGTAAGTCTGAGACCCTTCAGTTCCTTTTTCCTTTTTTTATTTATTTTATAATCTTTTCTTTCTACTAACCCAAGTTCCTTTCTTTCTGTTGACCGAGTGTAGGTAACAACAGATCTGGTTATTCCGACATTGAACCTTCATGTCGGAATACTCTCACAACGACCCTTAGGCTTCCTCCATTCTCAAAGACTGCATGCAACCTTTGAACTTCTCAGCAGGTATGACCTTTGTAAACATGTCTGCTGGGTTGATCGATGTGTGAATCTTGGTGACTTTGACTTGTTTAGCTTCAGTCACTTCTCTGATGTAGTTGTATTTGATTTGAATGTGCTTCGTTCTTTCACTACACATTCTGTTCTTTGATAGGTAGATAGCACTTTGAGAATCACAGTATAATTCTACGGTTCCTGTACATAGCTTCATTTCTTTGCATATACGCTGTATCCATACTGCTTCTCTGCTAGCCTCTGATAGAGCTATGTATTCTGATTCCGTTGTAGATAGAGCTACTACTCTGGTAGTCTAGATCTCCAACTTATAGTTTTGTTTCCCAAAGTAAATACATACCCTGAAATTGATCTTCGTTTGTCTAAGTCTGAAGCAAAATTTGCATCACAGTAGCCTTTAATCCTGAAATCTGCATCCTTCTTGAATGTTAGATTGATTTTTGATGCTTCAGTTAGATAACGCATTATCCATTTGACTGCTAACCAGTGTGTTTTTCCTGGTCTTGACATGTATCGGCTGACAACACCAATGGAGTAAGCAAGATCTGGACGTGATCCAACCATTGCGTACATTAGACTTCCGACTGCACTTGTATAAGCTATGTCCTCCATTCCTTTAGTCTCTGCGTCTTCTTCATCTGATGTGTTGCTTTTTAATTTGAACTGAGCTCCTATTGGTGTAGACACTGTTCTGCTGTCACTCATGTTGAACGTATTTAGAATTTGTCTGATGTACTGTTCTTGTGATAGCTGTAGCGTACTCTGCTGTCTGTCTCTATAAATGTCCATGCCTAGAATTCGTCTTGCTGGTCCTAGGTCTTTCATTTCGAACTGTTTACTGACAAGTTTCTTTAGGTTGTCAATTTGTTGTTTCTGTGTTGATGCAATGAGCATATCATCTACATATAGGAGTAGATATATCATAGTATCAACTGAATTTCCCTTGTAGTAAACGCATGGGTCATATTCACTCTTTTGAAACTGTTGACTTTTCATGAATTCATTGAACTTTGCATTCCATTCTCTCGGTGATTGCTTTAAACCATATAGGGATTTCTTGAGTAAACACACCTTTCTTTATTTTCCTTTCACTTCATAGCCTTCTGGTTGATTCATGTAGATCTCTTCTTGTAATGTTCCGTGTAAAAAAGCTGTTTTCACATCCATTTGCTCTAGTTCCATGTTCCAATTTGAAACTGTAGCTAGTAGAATTCTAATTGAAACATGCTTAACTACTGGTGCAAAAATGTCATTAACCCTTAGCAACCAATCTGCTTTTAAATCTTGGTTTTTCAATTCCCGGTATTCCAGGCTTTAGCTTGAATAACCATCTGCATCCAATTACCCTTTTATTTAGTGGTTTGTCGACTAGAATCCATGTGTTATTCCTGATGAGGGAATCCATTTCCTCATCAGCTGCTTCTCTCCATTTTTCTTTGTCTTTGCTATGTATTGCTTATATGTAAGTTTTAGGTTCTTCAAGTTCTATTCCTCAGAACTTGATAATGCAAAAGCAACTAGATCTGCTTCTTCAAATCTAGATGGAGGTCTTATATCTCTTCTCTTCCTGTCCCGAGCTAATAGGTAGTTTTCCAGATTAGACTTTTCACTTTCTGAGTGTTCAGATTCTTCACGAATGTCATCTTCACTGATGTCTTCTGGTACATACTCTGGACTTGCTCCACCTGATCCAGCCATACTCTTTAGTTGATCTTTATCACCCAGTATCTCTTCTAGATCTACTTTGAAAGTTACCCTTCTCTCGGATTTTCTTTCACTGGTTTTCTTATCAACCTTAGGTTCTTGTTCTTCTGAGATAGTTTCTCTGTATAGTTCATCTTCATTGAATACTACATCTCTGCTAATTACTAGTTTTCCTTCTTCGATTAGCCAGACCCTGTATCCCTTAGTTCTGTTCCATAACCAACAAATATTCCCTTTATAGCTCTAGGAATTAGTTTGTCTTGAGTGGTGTGAACATAAGCTATACATCTGAAACTCCTTAGGTGATTGTACTCGGGTTTATATTTAGACCACAGTTCTTCTGGTACATCAAAGTTGATTGATGCTGCTGGTGATCTGTTTATGATGTAAACCGCTGTGTTTGCTGCCTCTGCCCAAAATTCTCCACTTAGACCAGATTCATATAGCATACATCTCACCTTTTCCATTATGGTTCTGTTCATTCTTTCTGAAACTCCATTTTGCTATGGTGTATAAGCACAAGTCCTATGCCTTTTAATACCAACTTCCTTGCATAAGTCATCAAACTGTTTGTTGCATCATTCTAGTCATCAGTCCTTAGGAATTTTATCCTCTTCCCAGTTTGATTTTCTACTAGCATTTTCCAATCTTTGAAAGCTTGAAATGCATCACTCTTTTTCTTTAGAAATTGAATCCAGACTTTCTTTGAGTAATCATCTATGAAGCTGATAAAGTATTGACAACCTGATATGCTAGGTGTAGTGTTCTGTGATCCCCATAAATCCGAATGGATGTACTCTAAAGTACATTTAGAGGTATGTTTTCCCTTCTGGAAACTAAGTCTATGAGTTTTTCCCAATGCGCATGTTTCACAAAACCCCATAGCTTTCACATCTCCATTCTTTAGATAACCTTTCCTGACTAGTGTCTCCATTGACCGTTTTCCCATATGTGCTAGTCTTCGATGCCACCTAGTAGTTGTGTCAATAGTTACCTTGGCTATATTAACTTCTGTACTTATTACTTTTCCATCTAAGAAGTATAGGCCATTCTGGTATTTTCCTAACAGAAATTTATCACCGTTCTCTTTGTATAACTGAATGTTGAAGTCCTTCCCTTGATAATAACACCCTAGTTCTTCCAGTTGGCCATATGATATTAGATTTCTGCTCATTTCTGGTACATATCTCACACCATTTAAGGTAACTAAGTTACCTTCTTTGTTCTCAATCACAATATTGCCAATTCCTTTGACTGAGTAGTATGAATTGTTTCCCATGTAGACTTTGTTTCCTTCGAATTCTACTAGGTCTGTGATTAGATCCTTCCTCGGTGTTATGTGAAAGGTACAACCTGAGTCCATTACCCATTCCTCAGTTGTTGCAATTAGGCTTGCAGTATAGGCTAAACCCTTTGAATCTTTTGATGCACAATTTGTTGATTCCTTTCCTTTTCCATTATTCTTTTGTGAACAATCACGTTTCCAGTGATTTTCATCTCCACATATCCAACACGCCCTGATTTCTTCATTGCTCTGTTTTGGTCTTGACTTAGATCTACCTTTACTTTTTGATCTGCCTCTGTTCTTTCCCGTACTCTTTACATTTCTCTTGTCTGTCCTGCCTCTGCCATCAACAGTCAACCCTTCTGAATGTGTTTTCTTCCTTAATAACCCCTTTTGTCTTAGATTTGACTCCATCCCATAAGCTCCAGTTATTACATCATCCATAGTTAGGGTATCCTTGGCATTGCCGAACTGTAATGTGTGAGTAAGTGGATCATATTGTGATGGTAGACTGTTTAACAATGCAATAGCTTGATCCTCGTCTTGAATGGTAACCTTTAGACTTTCTAAATCTCCTATCAGCTTTAGAAACACATCAAGATTTTCTTCAATTGATTTGTCCTCATCCATTCGGTATAGAGAGAATTGCCTCTTTAGATAGACTCTGTTAGCTTTAATCTTTGTTTGGTAATCTCGTTCTAGTGCTTTCCATTGCTTAAAAGCTGTAGTTCCATTCATTACCTTTCTCAATACCGAGTTAGATAAGCATTGTCCGAGCAGACTTCTTGCTCTCCGATCCTTTATCTCCCATTGAGGATCCTTTGACACTGGTTTGTCAATTTTGATTTCCTTGCCTGTTTCTTGGTCAGTTACAGATACTTCCTCCATTGACCATGCTTCTTCATGATCTTTCTCAACTACTGTGAGAAGGCCATTAATCTTAAATTGTCCTAGCATTCGGTATTTCCATAATCCGAAATCCCCTTTGCCATCGAATTTCTCCACCTCAAACTTACCAGAGATGACTTCCATGCTTAAACCTTCAACTTCTTTGACAAGTTTGTTGTTTTAAGACTTTCTTGTTATGCAAGTAAACACTAACCCCTTCTGTGATTTTCTTGCGAGGTACCGATCAATGCCTATGATCTTCAAATCCTCTTCACGTCTCCAAGAGGATAAGACGAGAAGCTGCAATGACTGTGTGAACCGTAAGTGTTTCTTTTCTTGTACTCCTTCCTCTATAAACTCTGAGCTTTATGCGGTTCTTCACTTTCTTGAACACAGGCTCTGATACCACTTGTTGTGCGTAAGAAGCTCGTGAGACTCAATTTTGCTTGTGGATAATCCCTGAGTGATCTTGAGTTCCGATTTTAAGAGAAAGAGTAAGAATAAGCGAAGAGATTAGAGGACACGAATTTATAGAGTTCCCCGCCGATTAAACCATCGACGAGTACATCTCTCTTCGGATTAGCTTCCGGAATCCACTATCACACCTTGTAGCAAGGTTTTAGTTTCAGAGCAATGCTCTGTTACATGAATCGTGCCTCTCTCTCTCTACTGTCACAAACTCTCGAAAGGCACTCTCTCTCTCAGATGAAGAAGAAGACTCGATTCTCGTTGGGCCACATTTCGGCCCAGCAGAGGAGAAAACGAGCTGAAATCAAATGGACCGAAGTCGAACCTAAGACCCATTAGCAAATCAATTGCTTAATGGGCTAACACGACTCGGCCCACATTAAAAATGAAACGACAAAACCTAACAAATCTTAAATCAATAAACAAAAGTGAGAGCTCTGCAATTCATTTCATCATGTATCTGCAACTCGACACTCCCTCGTCGCAACATTTCCTGAATCCCAATAGATTTTCCATTCTCCCAAATTAAAACTTGTCAAAACCCACACGTAAAGATTTGACACATTTTTACAAAAAGTAAAAAAAGAACAGGGAATTGTTTATATACCTGAGATTAATTTGTGATCTTGACTCAACTCTTCTTCTTTGACTTTATCATTCTTCTTAGATCTAACATGGCTTCTCTTAAGGCCCACTAGCTCCTTCAACGTGGCTTTTCTGGTATAAGACGAAGAAGACAACAACATTGGCCTGAGAGAAAAGATGTTTCCATTGACAACAGAACCCTTTTCTTCAACAAGAAGCTCTTCTCTTAAGGTCTTATGAACATGACCAGTCTCCTTGAAAGGTAAGATCTTTCCTTTCTGGAAGATCTCATCTGCAGGAATCATGGCGTAATCAGTGACTGAGAACGCGAAATCAGCAGAATGCATGGAGATAGAGCTTCTCGAGGTTGTTGCTTTTACAATCACTCTTATCCGATATGATCTCCACAAATTCATTAGAGAAAGAGATTCTTGCAGCATCAATTATTGGAGTTACGCATTTCTAAGCGTGCCAATTATGTTCTTCTGCTGGCAATCTACAAAGACTCAATGGCAGATAGAACAAAAGATCTAACAAAGACTTTGAGTTGTGTAGGAAGTTACAATGAGATGGTTAATGTAAAACTCATAGATCTCTCAAGCGTGATCTATATGAGTATGAGTTACCCTAAAGGTTAGCAAATATGTGTTATATATTAACATTTATGGATCTTGGTATCTTGAAGGAGTAAAAGATCACATGTGGGCACATGAGAACTTTCCATCGTCGTCATGTTGTTTCTTGTTCTTTTGATTATCTATCATCAAATCACAACTCTGTGAACTCTCGATTGTAATTAACATATTTAAGGATAATGTAACGTGCAGTCAAAGGACCAAAAGTTGTCAATCATGTGCTTGGAAGTTCCCATTGAACAATGTTTATGCCACTCGTCGTGATGTGAAGAGAACACTAATTACTCTGCTCATGTGATTGGTCAAACTAGATACTTATTTTCTCTTAAAAAATGATAAACTGACAAAATGGAAGCAATTAGTTGTGGACACTAAGCTGGATTGTGTACAATATACTGTTTTCGGTTTGTCCAAATTTAAAAGTACTTTAGACAAAGAATAAGACAAACACTAGGCCAATTTAATTTGGGCCCAAAAACAGAGTGGGCTTTTGTCGGATATGAGGACCACAAGACCACTGAGGAAGATCGAGAAGTGACGTAATCATGGCACGTTTGAAGTATTGAACAAAGAAGACAGACTAAATGCATGAATAGCAAACTAGTTTTTGATTTTTAAATTTTAGCTTTCGGTTTTTAATTTTTGATTTTTACTTTTAGTTTTTGATTTTGATATAGATTTTGGTTTCTTAAAAACTCAAAATACAAGTTTTTAGTTTTTAATAAAAGTAATGTTGATTACCCAAAAACTGATTTTTCTACCCAAGGAGAATTTAAAACCAAAAACTTAATATTAATAAAATAAAAAAAAGTTTTTCAAATTTTAAAAACTAATTTTAAAAAAAAAAACTTGAATGGCTACATTAGATAGAAATTTGGCTATTGGGTCAGCCTGGCCCAATATAATTTGCCGTTGATAAAAAAAAAAAACTAATTTTTTAAAAACTTGAATGGCTAGAAAAAAGTTTGTTAGAAACAAAAACTAAAATCTTTTTAAAAACTACCAAACATTTCGACACTAATATACTTGTATGATCAAATTTATTAATCCTTAGTGATCTTATTTTACTCTAGTAATTCAATAAATAGAATTTGTCTAAAAATCTCTATAAAATATATAAATTTTTGGGATCCTTAATACCAAAAATCTAAGTTAGCAAAATGGTTAAAATCATTTACTTTAGTTGCAATACTTGGGTTTGAGTTTTGATAATAAATAATAGAAATTTTTTTAAAAAAATTTAATTGTAAAAAGATATTATGTGTACGTTTATAAAACCCAAAAAAATTGTTAATTTGTTTTGAAAATTTGAAATTTTATTAAAAACTGGAAAATAAATGGTTAATTAGAGTAGAAAAAAGAAAGAAAGAAGAATCGTTATTCCCAAAAAAAAAGGAAAAAAAGAAAGGAAAAATTTCATAGTACAAAAAAAAAACCTAAACATACAAATAATTGTTTAAGGTTTACCATGATATACACAATAACAAAATACAAACAAGCTTTTTATCTCGTTTGTTCTTTTGAGGTAATCCAATTTTTTACTTTATCTTCTTTTATGAAAAATTTTCAACCTTTTCTATAATTTTTTATAAATTTTAGAGACATGTTTTCAAAAACGTATCCATCAAGAATGCAGGAAAGACAAAAGGAAAATAAAGATGAAACATTTGTGAAATCATAATCAGGTTCTCTAATCAAGTTTCTTACAAAACCTGAACGTTCTAGTGATTTTGTGGAGGTTAATGATGAGTCTATGAACAAATGGAGGATGAGAATTAAAATCGAAAAGAGGATGAAAATGTTAACATATAAGAGTATGAAAACTTCAATACAAAGGAAGAAGGGACACAAGTGAATATAGATGGGAAAATGCTGATTTTGAAAAGCATGATAGATTTCTTGATATATATGATCCTGAAAATTGGGAAAAGTTGATTCTGGATTAAGACTTATTATGGTTAGAAAATGTCCTGCAACAAGACAGTCAATTGATTTCAACTTTCCAAGAGATAAGACTAATGGTCGACATTTCTCCTACACATATTATTTGAGAGATTTGAGTAATGGAGATAAACAAGATAGGCGTTGGCTAGTTTATTCAAAAGCATCATGTATAATCTTTTGTTTTATTGTAAGTTGTTCACTCATGAGAAAAATCCAAGTTATCTCGCATCTAAGGGATTTGGTGATTGGAAAATTATTTTGGAAAGACTTAAGAAGCATGAGACTAGTCATGAGCATATTAAATACATGAGTCAGTGGATGGAACTTGAGTTGAGGCTGAAAAATGAAACGATTGATAAGCATGTGCAAGAAGAACTCAACCGAGAGAAGAATCATTGGAAAGATGTGATGCCTCAAATTTTTTTCTTGGTAATAACTCTTGCCAAACAGAATTTAGCATTTCATGGAAAAAACAAAAAACTAAGAGTGGTAATGGAAACTTCTTAAATTTTATTGATATGATGGTTAAATGGGATCCAGTAATAAGAAAACATGTTAGACGGTTTGAAGATGGTGAATCTCATTATCATTATTTCAGTAATAAAATCTAGAATGAGTTGATAAAACGAATAGCTAATCAAGTCAAGGACATGATCATAAAAAGATTCAATGGGCAAAATCTTTTTCTGTTATTGTCGATTGCACTCATGATATTAGTCATTATGAACAAATGATTCTTATCCTTCCATGTGTTGATGTTTCACCACGTTCGGTTAAGATAGAAGAATTGTTTCTTACATTTTTAAAAGTTGATGATACATCCGATGAATGACTTTTTAGTGAGATTCAGAAGGTGTTGGTTTCTCTTAGTTTAAGTATTGATGATGTGAGAGGATAATGATATGATAATATATCCAATATGAAGGAAAAAACTTAAAGGAGTACAAAAGAGATTTATTGACGTCAACTCACGTGCCTTTTATACACTATGTGGTTGTCATAGTCTTAATCTTGCTCTTTGTGATATGATAACCACTTTTCAAAAAGCCATTTCATTTTTGGGATAATTCAGTGAATCTATTGTCTATTTGTATCTTCGACTAAGCGAAGAAATATATTAGAAGATATGGTGGGAGGTTTGTGAGTTAAAAATTTATCGCAAACTCGGTGGAAGAGTAATGTTGAATGTGTCAAGGCAATAAGATTTTAAGCTCCAAAAATAAGAAATGCTTTGATTCATATAGCAGGAAGTATTGATGATTCAAAGGCCCAAAGTGATGTTAAGTGTCTTGCGACAAGTACAACACATGGGATTGGAAATTATGATTTTTTACTGTTTATGGTGATTTTGGTACAAAGTTCTCTTTGCAGTCAACACTGTAAGTAAGAGTTTGCAGTCAGAAGACATGAACATTGAAGTTGCAGTTTTCTAGTTAAATGGATTTGTTTCTTTTTCCAAAATTATATAGATAGTGGTTTTGAGAATAAAACTCAGGTCATGGATCAAACTTTTTAAAAGAGGGCTTTAGAATAAATTATTTAAACCAAGTCATAGTTTTGGTTGCTTTAGATGAAAGAAGTTTTTCAAAACTAAAGTTGATAAACTCTTATTTGGGATCAACTATGTCACATGAAAAACTAAATGATTTAACTATCATATCTTAAAAAGAGACCTAGTTAGAAATTTAGATTCTGAGAATTTGGTGAAAGAGTTTATTGAAACAGAATGAAGAAAAATTGTTTTTTAATCGTTTGTTTTTTTTAAGTTTGTTTTTATTTATAGATATAATTTTTTAATTATATTATATTTATATTATAAGAATTTTTTTACTAAAGTTCACTTTATATCTCCCTAATTCTAGATACGATAGTGGATATATATATATATATATATATATATATATATTGGTACGTTGTTTTCATGAAGTAAATAAGATAATATAAGCAAGATAGGTCGGGACAAAAGACAAAAAAAAAAAAGAAGAAAATATATGAATTATGAAAAGTAAGAATTAATGATGTGTTAATGAAAGATCAGACAGAATTTTATATTCGTTTCTTCTCACAATTAAACCGCCTAGTCAAATGTTATATACAATATATTACATAATGAACAAAAAGACACAAAACATGCGTCCAATATACTAGTAAAAAGGAGTGAAATAGCTTAATTATAAAGCCAAAATCTAAAAATACGTTCTAAAACTTTACTAATACAGAGGAAATCCCCAAATTTTACCCCCAAATAATTCAATTCTGAAAACTAATTTAAAAGACTAGGTTACTTTATCGGACAATAAAAACTAAAATGTAACAGGCGGATCGGGTTGGGTCCGATTGATTGGATCGTGTGGTTAACGCCAAGAAGAGATAGTGAGGACAGGCACATTGTTCCAAGCCAAGGAGATGAAACCTGGCTCTGATTCAATTAGTGAGTACAATGTGCTGTAATTGTAGTTCCATAGTAGCAGCTTTGCTTGGCTAACCGCGTAATTGCTCGGTTTAACCGGTTTAAAACCGGCTTTCTCCATCAATACTCCCCATTGTTCTTTCTCTTCCATTCTCCCTGACCCGGTTCCCGGTTTATAATTATGATTTTCCGGTAGGACCAAATCCGAAATTCTTTTACCGAACAGAACTCTCTCCACTCTCAGCCTTTCTTTTGAGTCTCGCTCTAAATTCAGTTCAAGTGATTCGAAAACTGCGGAATAGAACCGGAGAGAATTTTTAACACGGTTTGCGAATTCAACCCGGTTTAAACTCACTTCATATTCACCGAGAGTTACAATTCTCGGGTTTAGCAATCTAGCTAACCGGAGCGCTATACCAACAGTCGTCGCCGTTTCATCGAGAAGCTTGTAAAGCTCAAGCAGTGAAATTCACGGCCAAAACTTCATCCGGGTCGACCCGGAAACTAGACTCGTTTAGTAGATGGATTGGAGTGAGAATTGGATGAAACTCGAAATTGAGATCCAAAATCGTCGCGAAATCACGGAGGCGATTACCTGTAGCGATGAGAGATGGTTCCGGTGATTCGCCAAGAGACGGAGCGGGTATACCTGAAATCCGAATTCGGGTGGGTTTGCCGGAAGCTCGGGTTGCTAAAGCTTGTAAAAGAGCAGACCATTGAATACCTTGAAAAATCCCGAAGTCGACGATGTGAATGTTGCTTGATTGATGTGTAGCTTCGAGAATTGCTTGATTCGCCGTTAAATGAGCGAACTTGGAGTAAGGACAAGCGTCGTTAAAGGTTTTGTATGAGAGGATGAAATCTTCGAGCGACGACGACGACGGTGTCGTTTCTTTCGGACTCAGTCTGTTGGATAGAGCTTCGGTGAAGTAAAATCCGACTCTCTCCGTCGGGTCACCCAACTCCGATACAGATTCTCGAATCCTAATGAGCTTTTCCGGTTCAATTTCCGGTTTACGTGCATAGTCGTGGATAGCTTTCAAAATTGGACGGTCTAGTTCAAAATCCGGCTCAGGCGGAGACGGAGGATGTTGTGGTGAAGACGGAGCGGTTGAAACCAGCGGCTGAGAGAGTTGACTCGCTGAGACCTCTTTGTTGACTCGGTTTAGATTCGACGGGTCACTGAGTCTACCCGGGAATGTAACGAATGGATCATGACCGTAGATTGGGAAGTCTTGATTAGTGTGCAACGAATCTCCATTGTTGGTTAAGCTCTCCATCCACTCGTCAGCGTCAAACTCCCCATCACAAAACTTAAACCCTACGGCGTTGTGTTGATGCTCCAGATGTGGAAACTGAAAACCCGGGTCTTTGGTAACCTGAAACGGGTCGGAAAAACCAGAATCGGGAACAGCATAGTCTAAGGACTGATTGGGCCAGAGACTGTGTTGTTCTTGTTGATGTTGTTCGCTTGATTGGTGTTGTTGCTTCTGCTTGATGAGTTGTTGAGCTATGGCCATCAAGTTTCCACTATCAGTGCACATATACGCCATATTCCGGCTAGTTCTCGCCGGCGATGAAGACGTATCCAGTCAGGTTCAGAAAGAGAGACAGAGATTAATAACAAGAGACAGAGAGAGAATAGTTATTAACTCCAAAAGGGGACAAGTCTTGGATTAACATCTGTCCGTTCGATTTCGTTGCAGTGAGTATTTAAATTGTTTCTTTAATCAATTAACATTTGCAACATTTACATTTTTTGTTATCAGGTGCTTCAGCAAGAGCCGGTCTGTCATGTGGCGGATCCTGATTGACTCCGCTTTTTTTTCTTTTTTTAAAAAATACCTAAGAGTTCACTAATGTGGATGGTTTTAACTCAGTTACAACATTTACGTTTTAGCAAAATCCTCTTGATTTGTAAAACTAGTAGAATTATTAATTATAAAAAATACAAGTATAAAAGTTTCGTTATTGAAATGGAAATTGAACGAAATACTTTTATTAATTATTTAATTAATGAGGAAAAAACCATTTATGTTGTTTGGTCGGGCCGGAGTCCGAGATGGGACCCAACAATAAACGATGACGTCATGTATCTGGCAGTTACGTATTGGAGATTGTGACATCATTTCCGCCGTTGATTAAAGGTTCTCGAATCAGATAAATGCTTCGCTGAATCCTGAACGTTGAATGTGACACGTGGACAATTTTCTACTGCAGTTTTTTCTGTCTTTTTCACTTAATTTAATTTAACAGTATTATAAAGGTGATACTCTGACAAGTAAAAAGTAAAAAAAGAAAAAAGAGCAGAAGCAGAGGACGTAAAAAGATTGATTTAAGAAAAGTAAAAAAGGCTGGGGTTTATTTTTATATAATTGTTTCTGCTTTTAAGCCGCAAAGGTCTTGTTTTTACAAAGCTGGTTTCGGTTCAACTCCAGTTGGTTAACCAAATCGGTTTATCAATTACTTGGTTTAGTTTCACTTTCATTTATTAAACCGATCTACAATAAACTAAAAACACAATGGATTGAATATTATGATAAATGATGAAGTAGAGAAGTTTTAAACGATAGAGTGAATGAGTGATACGCATGTTAATTTATGAACGTTATTGTTTTGGAGACGAAGGCGACGGATTGTGGGCCCATAAGTAGGCCCATGTGCAGTAGAGCAAAAGCGATTGCTGGTAGGGCCTACTAGTATTTGTTGGGCCCATCTGTGACAAAGAAAATTCAGCAGCCTAAAAAGCTAAAAGTTACCCTAAATAATTAATAAATACCAAAAAAAGCCCAACACATATACAAACAACTTAAGAGACGATTAAAAGACTTTCAATCAAAAATTCTATTTGTTTTCATAAACCAGGTTTTGTTATTATTTGACAATTTGCATGTTAGAATTTGGAGCACTTTAATGAATTTGTAATAAAATAAAGAACAAATTGTGTAGAAAAAGCACATGTGAACGATATTTGAATCCTTTTAATATCATCGTTGTATCCGCGTCAAAAGGTCTACTTCCACTACTTTACTTATAACTAAATTACAACACTTAAAATAAAGTTTAAACAAAACATGGTATATGGTCTCTGGTCCAATTCGATATTTGTTATGTTTCAATTTTGACAATTTTATTACCAAGTGACATGGACTGTTCTAAATTAGTAATGATTTCAAGCAGTGCCTACAATAGCATACAATTGAAGAATATTACTAAAAACAACTCAATTCTATTATTATAGTCTTGAATTAGTGAAAAAACAGTTATTTTGATAACTTTTTTGATCAACAAAAATTTTCGACCAACAATTTTGACTCTTTTATTTTTATCAAAAATTAATCAAAAGAATTATTTTAATCAATTTATTATTATAATCATAGTCAAAATTGAATTATTTTCTATATATTATCGTCAAAAAATAATCACAATTTTTTGGTTGGAAATTATAAAACAGTGTTCAACTAATGTGTAATGCTTACAAAAAAGTGTAATCGTTATTTACAATATGAGTTTACCTAGCAAATTCAACATCTTTTTGTGATTAAACTTTGATTATGTATTTGTCTAAAATAATTGAGAGCCTAAAGTATAGTGTTTTTCCTGTTTGGCTTGTTTTAAAAATGACCATTTTTGGTTAGTCAAATGCAAAAGTGATTTCCAATTTTCGCTTTCTAATTATTTTTTCTAATTTATCATTGAATCACTTTATATTTATAATCATGACATTTATGTTTTCTAAATAATCAAACAAAACTTAAAAATACATAAATATTTTTGTTGCAATCACTTACCTACAAAAATGTTATTATCTTCAATATTTTTAACCACCATTAACAACCAAAACTGAGATTTAAATGCTTATTTACCTACCAATTTTAGACTCAATAACCTCCAATCGACCCACATAACTTCATATTTTCATACTCTCTCATCAATTTCATACAAAAAACTCCCTCATTTGCATTTGAATTTTAAAAATTTTTTTGGATCTTCTTGTTTTCGAGTTTTTTGAAAAAAATCGACTAAGCTTCTTTGCTTTTATCTTGAATCAATGTTCTGGGCAGTAATTGAAGGTAAACGCAAGCTCAATCTAACTTATTACTATTTTTTCATTTTTTTCAGAGAGTAGATTTCATTTGAAGTCTACTGAGATTTGTTTTCCAATTGACTAAGTTTGACATTTTTGTATAAAATCTACTTCAGAAATCTACATTTATAATTGTAGATTTCAATTGAAGTCTACGATTAAATAGCTTACATCATTAGATATATTACATAATCAAATGAAAAAGTGAACTTCATATGAAATCTACTTCAAAATAGTAGACTTCATATGAAATCTACTTTTAAAAAGTTGACTTCGTTTAAAGTCTAGACTCTGTAGAATTTTCAAATAAAATTTCATGCAAAAAAATCAAAGTTAGGTCAATTGCAAAACTAACTTCAGTAGACTTCATATGAAGTCTAATATTTTATATTTTCTGTATATTTTTATTTTAGACTTTTGAAGAAGTCTACTTCAGTAGTCAACATATTGGTCAATTGCAAAATTTACTTGATTCGAGAGTAGACTTAAAATGAGGCTGACTTCTAGAAAATCAAAGTTTGGTCAAATGCAAAACTAACATGAGATTAGACTGTATTTTAAGTCTATGGGTAGTAGACTTTATTTCAAGTATACGGTTAGTAGATTTTATATTACGTCTATGGTTAGTAGACTTTATTTGACTTATACGATTAGTAGACTTTAAGTAAATCCTACTATTACAGTTTTGTTAGAAGTAAGTTTATAACATATATGTAATGTTTTTTTTTTTTGGAAATTTACTCATATGTGTTAATTCAGTTGTATGTCTGTGTATAAATTTGACATGTTTATGTGTTTATATCTATGGTTTAATAAAATTTTGAAATAATTTAGGCATGTAGCTCATTTGTCGTACACTTCATTTTTTATTTATTGTTAGTAGACTACATTTTAAGTCTACTCACAATTTTGTTAAAACTAAGTTTGTAACATATATATGTAATG
>JAKUCM010002247.1:0-42703 GCA_023374145.1 Lepidium sativum | reverse complement strand
CACGAATATCTTTCCTTTTCATTCATTTGTTATAGAAGATATAAAGAATAGAGTTTTTAGATAGAATTTAAATAATAATCCTCATTCATTGTTCATATGTTTAACAACGAAATTTTAAATTCAGATAACATGAGTGGATAACATTTTCATTTTAAACGTATTATAGATTTTATGATAAAATTAATCTAAAATTTATAACTACCTTTGAACATATGATTAAGATAGGTTTTATTATAAATTTTTATAAAAATTAAAAAATAATAAATATTCCTTCGGTTCCAAAATATACGATACTTTAAAAGAAAAAGTTTGTTCCAAATTATTTGAGATTTTCTATATTTATTGCAATATTTATCATATATTTATCTATTTTGATTATTTGAATTCCGTAGATTAATTTTTAATTGGCTAAATAGTTATTATCTAGAAATAAAGTAATAATTTTTTTGAAATAGTTGAGAAATAAATTATTTCTTAATTTACATGTAAAACATAATATATCGTATATTTTGAAATAGAAGAAATATTTAATAGAAAAAAATTCTAAAAATGCTAAAATTTAATAAAATATATCTGATACAAATCTGGTTATTGACTCAATTTCGCTTCGGGTTTTGATTTGGTTTTCCGGTGATTTATGACTATTTTTTGGTATTTTGTTGGGTTTAGTTCCTCTACTTCAGTATTTTGGTTTTTGGTTCTATTGATTCAATACTTATTCACGAATTTTTATTTTTCTGGTATGGTGCGGTTAGGGTTCGTGTATTTTTTAATATAAAATTTTAAATTGGTTCTTGATTTGCTTTGAGTTTTCTGGTAAATAGATTTAGAACTCATTTCGGTATTTTATCAGGTTCGGTTCCTCTAATTTGGATCAATTTTGGTTTGTATTTAGGCCTTTAAACAACATCTCAAAAACAATATTGTAAAATATCAACACGAGTCTAACAAACTACCTAAATGAACACGGTTTAGAAAAACAATCAAATCCCATATTATAACGCGGATAGAATCCTAGTTATAGGTAGGTTGTCGTATATCTTAATTTGTATTAACGATTATTTTGTTTATAAGAAACTAATCGAATTCCTGCTTACAATTGAAAATTTTCAGTCTTTTGAAAAATATGTTATATGACACCTTCATAATAAATATCATTTAAACTGGGATCGAGCTGGAAAAAAAAGGCTGATAGAAGTGTTAACACTGATGGGCTAACTCAATACGGTTTTCTGATCCATGAAGTGATTCTATATGGGCGTGATTGTATAGGAAGAAATAGAAGCTTATGGAAGCTCTGTAACGGCTAATAATCAACAGAGTCTGTTCTCTTAACGGAACTGAAAGATTATGTCAATAACAGAATGTAGAAGACAAGGTGAAACTATTTATAGTGAATTAATTCTCATTCTTTGTTGTTGTGAGAGAGAGTGTTAGCTGATTGTATTCATTTCTTGGGTTGGTGAGTGTTCTTATTCTCTGTTCATTACTCTGAGAAGAGATTGGTGAGAGTGATGACATTGTTGTAATCGGTTCTTTCTCTGGACTTGGTGGATTCTCCGGGAACATTATCCCGGCGTGAGTAGGCTGCTCAACCTTGCAGTGGAGGCCAACACGTATACCGTGGTGTCATTTTACTTTCTGCACAATCTCGTTTACTCTGCATGAGTTTTATATGCGCCTTAACATTGTGAAACCATGATAGAAGTGTTAACATTGAGTCGTTCGGGCTTCGATGCAGTTATGATACGCTGGGGTTCTTTGTAAACCTAATAACTCTTTTGGCCTAAGATTAAACTAATTTTTCGACCAACATTACTGCTCACCCTGTAAACCTAATAACTTTGCAGTGACCAAACATTAACAAATACTGCAAAACTAAAAATATATATTCAAAACTTCAACTAACTATTCAACAAATTCATGAGGAACAGTTTGATTTATTGGTCGAAGTTGAACACTCATACAAAACACTTACACCTTCACAACTATAGAAACATTTGTAACATCAATATGAACATGTATTATCAAACACCTAGAGGATCAAACCTCATTTTATTTAAAGGAATCAGATAAAACTCAGCGGGTCATGCCGCCTTGGGAGACCGGAGCACCCATGGCCACACCACCTCGGTTCTGCTGCTTGGTACATAGACCACGGTGCTTGAGTTCACGATACTGTTGAGTCAAAGCACAAAGCTCACAGCAAACATGTTTAAAGCAATCTCCACAATCACTACCAATAAGATTGTATTGAGCTCTCATCTTCTTACGATAGTAACACGAATACAGACGTCCACAACCCATGAATACGTTTAACAACATGTATAATGCTCCAGCAGCACAACACGCTGCAATTATTTGCTTAGCATTTAGATATCTCTTTGTTATATTTGACAATATTTATAAGCTTTTCTTCTTATATAAATCTTCTATATTATGCATAGTTAGGTAACTTACAAGTCGATCCTTCATCAACAATCTCAGCGACTTTGCCAAATGTGATACATGGACAACAACATGTCATACAACCTGTCCATCCATTTTTGCAAAGATATATAAGCAAGTTTAAAAAAATAAGAAATCTATAGAAAAAGAAGGATACATGGAGTATATTTGATTACAGTTTCCGCAATCACAGAAGCCTGTCGACCACTGTTCTTCAGCTTGAGGCTTGCCATGAAGGTGTTGAGCTTCCATCGAGAGTAGAATAATAGACTTTTAAATAGGAATAATAAAAGAGTCTAACGTTTTGTATCAAAAATGAAGAATGATGCCTCTATTTATAATCAGGACATAAATTTTTTGAACTCCTTAATAGTCTTAGTATGAGACTCAACTATTTCTCAATAAATTATATAATATCTCCATATCAAACTATTCAATACTTGAAAATTCCACACATGAAATAACAATGACCAAAGTTTTTGTAATAAAACTTAATAAAACAATTAAATAATATTATTTTATACAAGTAAATGTAAACTTTAAATGATTTAATATAAAAATAAAATGATTTAATATAAAATTAATTACAAAACACATAAATTAGTTTAGTTTAAATATGTTTTATTTTCTTTGTAATGTGTCGTCTCAATGGGTATGGGCTCTTTTTAACGGATAATATTAACGGAATTTACTGTATGGATCATTCATTCATTGTCTATGCTATTTACTGGAGATGGACTAGTATATAAGAGCATTTGCAATGAAAAGTTCTTATAAGAGTCTTTCAAATAAAAAAATAACAATAAAATAATAAATAATATTTTTTATTATAAGAATTTCTCTAAATCCTAGGAATTCTCGTACATAATCTTTCTCCTACATTTTTTGAGAAAATCTCTTAATAAAATATTATTATTTAATATTTTATTATTATTTTTTGATGAAATATTCATATGAGATAATCTCATTGTATATGGTCTAAAATGCAAGCTCGTCTTGGTCACCTTGTTTTTAAGTCGACAAGCCATCTACCGTAGTTGACTGAGAGAATGTTAGTATTTTCCTCGAAAATAAATATGTGTTGAAACGAAATGATGGGAAAATATCATCGAAATAACAAGCCAACTGCATAGTGCCACCACATAAATATATAATTTTTTTGTTGGAAAATAGTTCAACTTGCTTTTTGTAATCTTCTAACCATTGGTGATCTACTTATTAAGCCGCCATATAAATGGACGAATATTAAAATCAATAAACAAATGAGATCAACTCCTTTTAGATACAGAGGAAGAGTCTAATTTCCATCTCTTTTCGTGCTGAGATCAACTCTAATTTTCATAAATTTTCTAGAAGTAAAAGTAGCATTTAATTGGTCTGATATTCTGAAACAAAATTATGTTTTAACGAATGGTATGTTTTCACACTCTACCTAAAAAATTATTCAGTTATTCAAAACTAAAAATTTATTTTCATTTTTTTCTTTACATATAATATTTAGATTTATTAAATTATCAAATTGATCATCAACTTATGTTATTTAGCTTGTAAACTCTTCCCAATTTGAAGATTTTTGGAGATAATATTTACTGACAAAAAAATAGATACATATAAAATATTTATTAAAAGAAAAATAAAAATGTACATTCTCGGTATCATTGTATTAGATGTTTTGTTTAAATGCACATCTCTTTAAAAAAATCGTAGATATTATTTAATGTTTCAATTTTAAAAATTCTGACAAATCACAGAAAATACTGCAAAAAGTTTAATAGTTTCAAATTAGAAAAACATTAAATTTTACATTAAAAAAAGCTTTGAACCATCTTATCTAACGAATGATCTAATATAATGTTGTATCCAGAGGAGTGGTCGGCCTTTCAACCATATCAAAAAGATTTTCACAGTTTGAAATCTCTTTTCTGTTCTTTCTCTCTTCATGTAATCTCGAGATCTTTAAATCATAATGTTGATGTTTTCGCTCATAATATTAGAGAGACAGCTAATAGTTTAATATTGTAACCTTCTCCATCACCATTTTTAGTGTTTTATTAATATATTTTGAGTTGACAAAAAAAATGAAACAATTTTTTGTCTAAAGCATTTAATAAAATAGGATAGAGAGAGTATTATTTGAATAAATTATAAGAATAAAAAAAAACAATACCTACACTTAAAACATGAACACTTTCACATCACCTTCACGGTACCCACACTTAAACTGGCATTAAGCTGGGAATAGAAAAGCGTGATAGAAGTGTTAATTACGGTCATGTGTCTTGTTTTCAGCCTGACACTTCATGATATACAAATTATTTTATACCTTCTGTTTTGGTTATACAAATATTTTTATTGGATCCGAAAATGATACAGTTTTACATGAAAATAATGTTAATTTTACAATATACTTTTAGTTACATCATTTGTTTTGCCTTAAGTTCAAAATAATTTATCGACTAACGCAACTCAACTTGAAAGTGACTTACAACTGAACAAACATTAACAAATATAGCAAAATTAAAATAGATATGTTGAACTTCAACTAACAATTCAAACTATAGAACCACAACAAATGCACGAGGAAGAATTTGATTTATTGGTCGAAGAATGGACACAAACAAAACCTTACACCTTCACAATTCACAGCAATATAAACATTTGTAAAATTAATATAAAGCATAAATGAGACAGGAACATTTAAAATCAAACACAGAGATGACCAAACCTCAATTTATTACAAAAGAGAGAAATGAACCTAAACACACAACTCGGTTCATACCGCCTTCAGAGATCGGCGCTCCCAGGCTACAACACATTTGTTCTGTTACCTTCCCATCCTTGAAAAATATAAACAATTTAATGTCAATCAATGTTTGCAATTACAATAAATAAATGAAATCTATATATAAAGTAAAGAAAAAAGCAAATATTCCGAGTGATTTTAAACAAAATTATCATCCAAGATCATATATTTAGGCGATGTAAAACCCCCCAAAAATTTCTTAAAAACATAACATATTAAGTCTAACTATGAATTACAATGAATTTTAGGTACATGAACCGAAACTGTCTAGAAAAAGAGGAACTGAATCCGAATTGAAGCATACGAAATACCTGAATGGATCCTAAATTTATGTACCTAAAAATCAAACATGAACCCAAACCTTGAACGAATCAAAAACCAAATGATTACCCGATTATATCTAAGCTTTTTAGGTTTATTACTATTAAATCTCTACTAGTTTTGAATTTTTATATAAATTTATTTAAATATATCTGAACCCAAACACGATCTTTACTCGAACCAAACATGACCCAAAATATAGAAATATTCGAACGGTTCTTAAATCATTGGAACCAAAAACTTGAAACACGAAAAGACCCTACCTGAATCCGAACGGGTACCCGAATATCCAGGTTGAGGCATATCTTTAAATGAATTTTATCACCGTACAAAAAAAAGAATTAATTAAAAAATATTCATAATAATTATAAATGCAAAAAATAAATTATTACAAACCTTTAAATCACCATATATTTGTATTCAATTTACAGAAGTCATGGTTTCTAAATTAAGGAAAGTAGAACAAGCTAAGAAAATTACAGGTATCTCTGTTGCGAGGCAGAGTCTGAGTATAGCGCATTTACTATTTACAGATGACTGCAGAAGAGGTTAGTCATATAATCCAAATTCTAAAGGAATATGAAGTTATTTCAAGACAACAGATAAATTTTGACAAATTTTCTATACAATTTGGACATTCTCTCCCCGAAAGTGAGAAGAAAATGGTTCATCATATGTTGGGTATTAATCAAGTAGATGGTATGGGATCATATCTTGGTCTTCCAGAAAACATTGGTGGAGCTAAAACAACAACGCATTAATAGTTGGTCTGCTAAGTTTTTTTCTAAAGGTGACAAAGAAGTTTTGATAAAGTTAGTATATTACTTTCGGCATTACCAACGTATGTGATGTCATGTTTCAAATTACCAAAGAAAATAGTGAAGAAATTAAATTAAGCTATTACAGATTTTTGGTGGTCAAATTCTGAATCATCAAAAGGAATTCATTGGTTAAAATAGAAAAAGGTATGTAAACCCAAGTCAGAGGACGGTTTGGGTTTTTGGACCCTAGAAGAATTTAATTTGGCTCTCATGGCAAAACAAGTCGGGAGGTTGATTGATTATCATGCTTCTTTATTCATGAAAGTCATGAAAGGAAGATATTATAAAAACAAATGCCCCCATGACGGCCACTTCAACTTTTAATCCTATTTATGGTAGGAGAAGTATTTCTTTAGCCAGAGCATTGGTAACTAAAAGTACTATTCGTAAGATATGAGATGGGAGATCTACAACAGTATGGAGATGCAACACCCATCTCCTAACTTTTGAGACAACATGTCATTCAGTGCCAAACAAATACTTTATTAAATCGTAAATATGGTATCAAGTCTTACATAAATTATTAAATAAAAATTTTTAAAATAAAGAAAAATAACTTAAAAAGTCATTTAAGAAAAGAAAAGAAAATCATAAACAAGTAACTTAAAATAATCGTGAGACTCGAACAAGATACTCGTGAACCTCAAACTAGTCTCGAAAAAGGTGAAATATGAGGGATGAATATAAATACTCAGTAAGGATATCACTTATGTCCAGTGAGGCTTAAAGTTCTACCCTAATTAAAGCAAGTATACCTTATACATAGAGAGAAGCATATACAGCTCGTGTTTTTCAACGAGTTGTACCAAATATATCGTCCGTCGTAGCATCCAACTTCACACATAGGCTCAACCCTAGAGCATCAATTGGTTTTGGTCAGGAGATTTATTTGGACCTAACAGTTGCGACAAAATTTTAGCCCATCGGAATCTTCAACTAATTTTAGGAATAGATATTCCTTGAAGACCAAGAACTGACTATCGGGATTGGCACTACACAAAGACGAGTAGATACATAGTAAAATTTGGGTATCATATTGAGGAAACAAATTCTTTGATGGCAGTGGGGAGATTGGGACCAAATTTCTCATTCCTACAAGCCAAGATATGGAAGATTAATTTTCTTGATAAAATTAAACATTTTATGTAGCAAACATTATCACGTTGTACTTGGGTAAAACAAAACCTGAATAATCGCGGTATTAGTTGTGATTCTAGATGTAGCAGTTGAGGTGTTGATATGGAGACAATAAGTCATACTCTCTTTATATGTCCTCCAGCCATTCAAACTTGGGCCATATCACGCATTCCCTCAGTTGTTGATACTTTTCCAAGAAACTCATGTTGATATAATTTTGATTATTTTTTTGGTGAATTTTGGTCCATGAAGATACCAAATTTTCCAATTGATTATTTGGCATATCTAGAAAGCATGAAATGATAAATGATTCTCAGGTATGAATATCAATCCCTAAGTTGTTCTTTTACAAGCTCAAGTGGTCGCTGCTGAGTGGTTCAAAGCTAGACGTATAAATTAATGTGAGTCACATATGGGGAATACCAATACAAAGTCAGTTTGGTATGTGGTGGTTGTCCCTTCTATTAGCTACCCAAGTTTCACAGGTTACAGATAATTTTTTGATGGTTCGTAGAAGAGTATAGATTCCTACACAGGACTAGGATGGGTGTGGTTCCCAGATTCGGTTGAGGATGAGTGTATGGGGGCCTATGGAGTTCAAATAAGCTTATCAGCCTTGCATTCTAAAGTGGAAACCTTACTTTGGGTTATGGGGTCTCTTTTATCCCATAATCTCCTAGAAGTGGAGATAGCAACAGATTGTGCAGATTTTTTGAAGATTATGATGAATTCAGAGGAGTGGCCCACTTTCAAGTCATACGAGGAAGACTTTAACAGGTTGAAATCTCTTTTTCGCTCTCTACATCTTCATGTAATCTCACGATCTCTAAACCATAAAGTCGATGTTCTCACTCGTGATATAAGGGACTCGACTAATGGTTTAGTGTTGTGAATTTTTTTTCTCACCTTGGGTGAGTTTATTATTATTATCTTTTAGTTGACAAAAAAAAAATTAAAATCACAACGAACCATATCAATAGTTTGACCAAATTTTACAATGAATATCTTCAAGAATTTGAAAATTTTAACTTTGATTCTCCAGTTTTGTTTGCAAGGTTTCAACGATAAAATTTCAGAGAAAATATAATGAATTATAAAAAAATTGAGAGATAAAGAGTGTCAGAATTGTTGTTGTTTTGAGAAAAAAAATCACGGGATAAGTCTTAAATAAAAGAATGACGTTCTTTTGATCTAATTTTTCTATTAAGATTATGAATAATTTTTAAGAGAGATGTTGATTAGGGATATCTCTTATATGATATACTCAAAATATTAAGAATTAGTTTTGATAAGCTATTATATTTATTTCAAATTATATAATTGAACATTATATATAAAGTTTAAATGGTGATATTTCATAATGTTGATTATGTCTCGATATGAAATCATATAGATGCGATATAGCATACTAATGACTCAAAAAAAATATGAGCTCTTTAATTCATTACAACTTTTATTATTTCATTATAACTCGATATAGCGTATTGATGGTAGATATATTTCATATTTTAAAATTATAATATATAGCATTGAGTTTAAAGTTGTCATATTATAGTTTCTCTTATAAGATAATTGTTGATATAATTTACTAAAATAATCATTGATATAATGATTTTCTTTAGCTAATTATCAGTTATATATTTTTATTAAGCGATAATTTTTTATATATTGTTATATCAAGAGATAGTCATTTTTTATTATTGTAAAAGATGTAAATATTATATAATTATTATTTTCTAGTAACAAATTTGTTACAATATTTTATGAGTCAAAAAAAATTAATATAACAGGGTATTTAAGTTAATATTATGCTTTTGTTATATAAGATAATTGTTAAAATATCTCATAGGTCAAAACGGACAAATATAATATGTTATTTAAGTTAATACTATATTTTTATTATATAAGAAATAAGATGTATTTTGTTTTTTCTTTAGGTTTCATATATATCAAATTTTATATATTATGGGTTATTGTTCTGAATATTGTTTTGATACTTTTGAGAATGTTAATGGATTGATAAAAGATACATATCAAAATATTATCCAAATTTAAAGTTTACTTTATTTTTCTGTAATCTACAAATTTAAAAGGGAGTATTTTTCAAATATTATATAAATTTAGAGTTTTGTTTCTACAGTTAAAAATAATAATGTAAAGTTTTGATAGATTAAGACACTTTAAGAAAATATTTCAATTTCATAATATTAGCATATATAATTCAATATCATTTTTTCAAGATATTCAATTGAAGTTTTTTGTTGTCCTCAATTGGATCAAAAAAAGCATGATCCATAGTCTAAAGATCACACCCTAAAATCCTTTTTAATTTATTAGTGTAGTGAAGACAAAATTGAACCTCGATGCTTGAGTCACTAGCTGAATAATCTTAACCACCATACTAAGAGAAACTCGGCCAATTGAAAATATTTAGAAAATAAACATGAAATTTTAACATTTATTGTTTTATTTATTTTATTATACGATGATGGCAATTAACCGCTAACTATGTTCTTATAAAATTAACTTTTATGTAATTCTAGTGTTTTTAAAGGCTACGAATGGCAAGTAGTTTTTGAATAATTTTTAGTTTTAGTTTTTCATAGAAACTACTTTTAACCAAATCAATTTTTTTGAGAAACTAGTTTTAAAAAACTTAAAAAAAAATATTATTTTAATTCAACATTCAAGTTTTTGGTTTTCAGATTTTCCTAGAATGTAGAAAAACTATTTTCCGAAGATCTAACGTTACTTTCTTCAAAAACTAAAAACTAATTTTTGAAATTTTCTCATAAACCAAAATCAGTAACAAAATCAAAGAATAAAACCAGAAACTAAAAACCAAAAACAGTGATCAAACCGAAATTATACCCCTATTAATCATTTGTACACGTTAGACATGTAAGTTAAATACGTATACATGTAATTAAAATATGTGTACATATAAGTTACATGTTAGTCATGTAAATAACAATTAATTATGTACATTAGACATGTAACTATGCACAGCAGGTACATAGAAAATAACTAATATAACTAATGTTACATAATAAACAATGTAATGACACCAACAATTATGTTAACCTGTAAACTTTTAAATTAACTACCAATAGTTAATAAACATATAACATTAATAGTTTCACATCAATAAAAATAGTAGTAACACATGTAACATGTTTTAATACTATAATTTAATTATGTAATAACAATGTTTATAGATTGACGTATACGTAGTATACTTATAACCAGGATATTTTAGTAAAAAATGAAAACTTCCAAGTTGTTGGAGGTGGGTTTCACCCCACCATTATCCCAACATAAATTCAACTCGACTCAAGGCCCATCAAGAATATTAGCCCAAAGCTCATCTTGGACTTCGGTCCAAAGTTCATCTATGATCTTGGCCCATCAAGAAGATAAGAAATATTTCATTATTTTAAATATGTAATATTACCAAGGATCTAACAAGATATTTTAGAGATAATATCAAAATTCCTATTAGGAAAAGGAAATCTTACATTGTAATCTAGAGGAGACTACCTCCAAAGCAGGGAAATTGGAAATTCAAGTGATAGAGTCTTGGATAATACACATTCTCATGTAATCAGAACTACGTTTCTGGCTTAATATTATATGGGTATGAGGTAGCCTTCAGGTGCAGCAAAAACTTAATAAACACCATGCTTTATTCTCTTCTTCTTATCTCCTCAATGATCGGAATTCTTACTGTGTTCTATTTACAAATAATCATATTAGGATTTGGAACCCTTGTGCTAAATCTGGTTCGAATAGTTGGTGCCCTATGTGGGAACAAGGAAAAGAATTCTTCGCGTACAAGGACGACAAAAAATTCTTCAAACTGCCAAAGAAGATATCTTCAATCACTCCAACATCTCACCAAGGAATGGCTTGGTACCGATATATGAAGCTAGAAGAATCAATTGCAACAAAATTCAAGCCATCGATCAAGTCATTATCATTGTTTCTTGGCAAAAAGTTTGTTTCAAAATCTTGTATTCCTCTATACATTTAAAACCAAAGATCCCTTCTCGTTCAAAGAAAAAAAAGGCCCTACTCTCAAAAAACTCGAGTCAACAAGTTAGCTCGTAAAATTTATTTTGAGTCTTCAAATCTCGACAATGGCCAAAACCCTACTCTCAAAGCCGAGTCTTAAAATCTCGCCGAGTCCTAATTCTCGCTCGTTTTAGCCGAGTCTTTAAACCTCGCACGAATTAAGGTAAGTCTTAAACTAAGCTGAATTTTAAATCTTGTCGAGTCCTAATTGTCGTTTGTTTTAGCCAAGTCAAAAAACCTTGCACGAATTAAGCTAAGTATTAATGTAAGCCTAGTCCAAATTCTCGCTCGTTTTAGCCGATTCTTTAAACCTCGTACGAATTAAGCTATGTCTTAAATCAAGATGAGTCTTAAATCTCTATGAGTCTAAAGTCTCACTCTATTTTAAGCTCAGTCCTAAAACCTTGTTGAGACAGAATACTCGCAAATAATATAGTCGGGTCTCAAACCCCCATAGGTCGAGACCAAGTTTCTCGCAAACCCTAAAGTCGAAACATTGTTTTCGCATACAAAGCTGAGTCTTAAAATCTCGCAACTAAAATGCCGAGTTTTAAAATTTTGAACATTCTCATATAATCAAAACTACATTTCTGGGTTAATTTTTTCAGGGTATGTAGTTAGCTTTTGGGTGTAGCTAAAACTTAATAAACATCATTCTTTATTTTCTACTTCTTGTCTTCTTAATGATCATAATTATTACCCACTTCTATTTACAAATAATCATATCGGATTTAGAAACCTTGTGGTAAATTCGATTCAAACACAAGTAATTAGTGATTGGTTAGTTTCCTAATTATCTTATAGCTACTTATTCAAAATTTTCCTAAATTTAAGTTTAAACTAGTTTATCGACTAACACAAATATAGTTCACCTTGAAAGTGACTTACGCCTGAATAAACATTAACAAATATAGCAAAATCAAAATATATTTATATCTTTAACTAACGTACAATGCAAACTATATAACAAGAAACAAATGCACGAGGAAGAACGATGGATTTGTGAGTGAAAAACAGAGCTATATTTTCTTAAGTTCCACAACCCTAACTACAACAAAATTTGCACAAAATTGGAGGGATTTGTGAGCGAAAAACAGAATCGACGATGGATTTGGTCGAAATTGAAACGGCTACGCATGAAGGAGGTCGAACGGTAGAGGATCTGAAAGATGAGATGTGTGAAAGATATTAATTCGATGTTGAAGAACATGTGAGGAACTTCACAGACGAACCACTAATCCAACACAACCATGTTCCTGACAGTGATGGTGGAGAAGATGATGAGAAGCCTAAGCGAATGAAGAACGAAATGCCAAGAGGTGGTGGGGATTTTTTTTGATGGTCAAATGTTCTACTCAGCCTTAGCTTTCAAAGAGTCGGTTTTGGATCATGCCTTGAAGAACTGTTGGAATATCAGAAAAACTAGGTATGATAAGAACAAAACTTTTGTTTGAATGTATATGAGTTGGGTGTAGTTAGAGGATTTACGCGTCCACCACATGAGATTCGGAGAAATGGGTTGTTATAAATTTTAAGTCTAAGCATTGTTGTTATGAAAATGGTGAGTGTGAGTTGTAGAAGGTGCCTATTCTGACCACAATTTTCCTAGATTAGATTAGAAACTGAGTACTTTATGTCCATGAAGATATAAGAGTTATTTTGGAAAAAGTGGAAGATCAAAGTCATGAGGCCACAATGTCAAGAAGTTATGAATAAGACCTTGAAATGGATAGAGAAAGAGTATGATCAATAGTTTGAGAGGTTAAGAGATTACATAGCTGAGATTTTAGATTCAAATCTGAAGTATACTTGTGTAATTGAGTCTCGTATGAATGGAGATGGTCTTGATGTTTTCTCTAGGTTTTAGGTCTGTTTTGAGGTACTTAGAACATCATGGACACAGACTTGTAGACATTTGATTGATGTTGATGCTTGTTTTCTCAAGGGGATAATGAAAGGTCAGCTTTTAGTGGCAATAGGTAGAGATGAGAATAATGCTATATATCCCTTGGCTTGGGTTGTATAACAAGTTGAAAACACAATCAACTGGATATGGTTTGCAGGGTTTTATCAATGTTGTGGACTCTCTACTACCACAGATAGAGCATAGATATTGTGTCTGACACATTTATGAAAATATCAAGAGTAAGGGACACAGCAAGGAAACACAGATGAAGCCATTCATCTCGAATCTAGCATGGAGCTATAACGATGTTGAGTACAGAGAAAAATTGTGGCATTTGATGGCATATGACCAAGATGTGTATAATGTTGTACTTGCAGAGAAACCAAAACTTGGTGTCGTGCAAGTACAACATTATACACATCTTGGTCATATGCCATCAAATGCCGCAGTTTTTCTTTGTTCATGCCTTGTAGAGTCCTTCAACAACACAGTGGTCAAGGAATGAACAAATCCAATAATGTCAATGTTAGAGATCATTTCTCGCCAAGCTATGGTGAGGATCATGAAGAGACTAATGGTTGTTTCAGATCATCAAGGTAGTTGTACTCCTTATGTCGAAGATTACCTCACAAGAACACACAGCCTAGCTGCAAATTGTAGAGTGTATAGATCTACACATTCTATGTTTCAGGTTGTGGATGGTGATTGTTCCTACATAGTGCATCTAAAAGGTAAGACATGCTCCTGCAAGCGTTGGGATATCACTGGTATTCCATATCAACATGCTTATGTTATCATCATGGTTCATAAATTGGAGGTATCGAATTATATGGCACATTGGTTTAAAACTTCACGGTGGGGACAGACATATGCCAGTGGCATAACACCACTTCGAGGAGCTAAATATTGGCATGTGTTAGAGGAAAGTAATCTTACAAAGCCAAGTGCACATGCACAATCTGGAAGGGAAAAGAGAAGCAAAGTTGAGAAGAGAAAGAAAGGTGAAGCCAAGAGTTCAACCAAGAAATCAAATCCAACCAAGAAAAGAGTAATGCAATGTGGGATATGTGAGCTCTTTCTCACAATGCTAGGTTTCACATGGTATGTGTTACTTTACTTTTCTATATAAATCAGATTCAGTTTACGTGGACTAAGCACATTCGAAATTAGATGAAACATGTTTAATCTTCTTTGTATTGTTTAGTCTCAAATCTCAAATGATATGGGCTGGTTTAAGAAAAAGGGACATTTAAAACGCGAATTACATAATAAGTGATTAAACAAGTGGACGTTTTAAACGGATCGTAATTAGATAATTGGCAGTATGTATCATCATACTGTAGCTAGCTCTTCTTGGTCGCCTTGTTTTTTACGTTAGTTGACTGAGAGAATGACAGTGAAGTCGTCCTTAGTTATGAGCTGAAAAATAAATAAATGTCTCAAAATTATGCAAAAAAATCGTAATAATAGGGAAATTGCATAGTGATGATATCATGTGTTTTTATATTACCTGACGTGCAAACTAAATCAGTAAGAGCTACAGCCACCACATAAATATAAGATATTTTTTGGGTACGATAATAGTTCAACTTGTTGGAAAGTGTTTCTTAAATAGGGTCTTATTGGACTTAATCGTAAGAGGCCCATTGAAACGTTTTAAGATCCACAAAACCCCTTTTCTAGTTTCTATATAATTGATATAAAGTATATATGAAAAGAAAGGGGAAAGTAAGAAAAAAAGGATGAGACTGAATCGAGTTAGAGAAGAGATCAATTCATGGATTCTCTAGTTGAATTGCTATAATCTTGCACGATATTAGGTGAAATTTCTTCTCAAGTGTAGATGCCTTTAGCTTCGACTTTTCAATTTGATTCCACAGGTGTTTTTTTCTTTGTTTCTTCTGTTTTTATTCCTAAGCTCTAACACAACTTGTTTTTTGTATTCTTTTAAATTAGCCTATGATTTGGTGACGTTATAAAAACGGTTTTCACAAAAAAAAAGCTTTATAAAACTTTTTAATATAGAGTATAAACCAGATAATTGATCAGCGTTTCTGTCTGGTATGGAAAAAAATATTCAAGATTTAGGAGTTTTTTAGAGGTTTTTTTTTTATGTAGACGATTATTTTTAGAATAGTCATTAGACTCATAACTATTACAATCTTAAACTAACGTCGAGTTAATAGGCCGGCCATTTGTAGCCAATGTTAACCCAAAAAAAAAATATTAACGTTGAGCTGGTTAAAAGCCTGATAAAGAAATTAACTTGCTGTTGGGCCTTAGAGTTCTACGCCTACTTTGAGTCTTTCGTACTTTGATATAGTTATTATTCGAGGAATACTTTTTTCTGTTTTTTGATCTTATTTTTGAGGTAGTAACTAAGAGCACTTTTAATGGTAAGTTCTTAACTCAATTTCTTAAATTTATTAAAATAAAAAATAGAAAAACTAAAAGGAAGGAAGAAAATTGGTTTTTAATTAAAAGATTTAAGAACCATCTCTTACCAAATGTCATTTATTTTATTTGAACCATCTATTCTAATAAGAACCATCTATTAGATCATTTATTTTAAAATGTTAAAACTTAAATAAAAATTAAATTTTTTTAGAAAATATTATTTTCTTTCCGTTCACCAAAACAAGTATTTACCTTTTCTTTTGGTTTGACAAATTATTCATTATTGGTTCTGAGAATGATACAAATTACATGATAAATTAACTTGTAAAACAAAAATTCAACGGCATAAGATACAAAATCATTTTTGTAGTTAAACAGGGTTCTGTAGCTAATCATTTCTATTTATATGAGTTAAAATTTAATTTTTGGTACTAGAACTCTTGGTTTTTTTCATTCGAAAATATATTTATTAAGTTTAGATTAGACTTGGAGATAATATTTAGAACCAAAATTCAAACCAAACCAAAATAGCAGGTATCAGTTAGTTTCCAAATATTTCCAATATACTCAATAATTTTCTTTTATTTATATGTAAGTTTTTCAAAATCAAATCAATATTTTTACAAATTTTCAAAACGTCTGATATTCTAATCAATATTTTTACAAACATTTTATATGCGGTAATACAAGCGAGATTTAAAAACTATGAGGCTAATTAAAAAAATCAATATTCAACCAAATACATGATTGACCTAATAACATCTGCATATATACTTAAGAATATGTAAATATTACTACAACGTAATGTCCATAAGTTACATAGAAATCACTGGTAAAGCCTAAGCGCCGTCATCGTTATTTAGCTAGGGAGAAGCGACCGGCGTTGACCGGACTCCTCGTTCTCTCCCCTTAGATTCGTAGATGTGTTGTTCCCTATAGTATAATTAGTGCAGTGAGGATTTCATTGAGATATTTCTTTTGGAGTTCATTGGCGGTCTCGCATGTGAGGAAGAGGTCGGCCCAAGCTTCGTTGGGTCTAAGGTCAAACGCGAGCTTCAAGTTGTGAGGTTTACTCTCTTCGATTTGGTGTGTCAAAGGCGAGTCTCGCCGGTCAGGACAACGACAATGGAGGTCCGACGTGGTGGGGTTACTTCGTTGGGACATAGAAAGTGCGGAGGTGTTCAACGCATTTCAGTTGGCCGTCTTAGTTGATTAGGAACTTAACGTATATACAAGTTTTATACATATGAATACGTTAATATATAGAGATATATTGACATGAATTAATAAACTTAACGTTCACTCCTTATTTTGTCGGCTACCTCCCCACTATAAGCTATATCATGAACACACTCATATTCCAAAAGTGGCGTTTTAAGTGGACTTTTCTTCTTGATATACATAGTGTGGACCTTTTACTATATCTATATCATCCCATCATTTTATTTTTTTCCACATTTATCTAAATTTAGAGTCAAAAGAAAAGCTATATCTTATGTATTATATAAAGGTGTCCATTAAAAAAAAAAAGACATAATTGTTCAATGACTTGGAGCATTTAGAAAATGTTAAATAGAATGTTAATAATTACGCGTGCAGACATTTTCTTCTTCGATAATGTATTTTATATAGTTGAATTTATGAGAGTAGGCAAATCTCCACATACATAATCCGTGACTTGGTGAGTCCCATTTTAAGAAGCACCATACGATTCATTAGTGTTCAAGATTGCAACTAGTTTATGTAATTCCATACCTAGATATATTATAAGTTCATATAACATTTTTGTTTATACTACACGTATAAATATATGTTATGATTTTATTTTTATAATCGTATTTAATAATGAAAGTGATAACCATAAAAGATTGCAGTTTCTTTTAAGGTACGGCTAAGAGTGAATCCAATCCACCAAGCCTTCTTTTTCACACCAACTATAAGTAAAACACACCCGACAAAATGATTAGTGGCATTTATGTAATTAAATTCATCAAAATTATTGGGCAAAGATTGTTAAATCTTTCTATTCCCCATTGCCTACATAAACCCTCCCAACCTCTCAAGTAAGCTCAGATCAAACAAACATTAAAACAGAGTTTCACTTTCACAAACCTAAAACTCAAAAATGGGAAGACAATATACGACAACGTTTCTCTACTTATTAGTCGCCTTGTTCTTCATATCCAGAACAATCTCAGCCGTTCGTTTCATTCCAGCACCAACACCAATCAACGACCTAGATTTCATCCGTACAAGCTGCAACGCAACGCTTTATCCAGACGTTTGTTACACATCCCTATCTGGCTACGCCTCCACCGTTCAAGATAATCCGGCGAGGTTAGCTAAATTAGCCATCGGCGTTTCCCTCTCCCGCGCAAAATACACGGTGGCTTACCTCTCCAAACTCTCACGCTCCACCGCAACATCTTCCGCCGCCGTCCGCGACTGCGTTTCAAACGTCGGAGACGCCGTGATGCAAATGCGTGGCTCACTCCAGCAACTCAGAAACATGAACCACCGTCGTAATGGAGCTCCGGCGTTTAGGTTTCAAATGAGTAATGTTCAGACGTGGATGAGTGCAGCGTTGACGGACGAAGAGACTTGTACGGATGGGATCACGGAGGAGATGGAAGACGGAGAGACGAAGACGGCTGTTTGTGAGAGAGTCGCTGATGTTAAGAGATTCACGAGTAATGCACTTGCTCTCGTTAACACTTATGCCAATAATTGAGAATAGCTAAAGCTAGTTCTTGAAATCAGGAAATTATAGACACTTGTGTATATAGAGCTATATATGGTGATTGAGTGTGCTTTGCTTTTTCGTTTCTTTTTTGTGTATTTTAGGCTCTCACCAAATTGAGTTTATACTGAGTGAGTTTGTGTGTTCAAACTTCAGACTATACATGATCAATGTATGCTTGAGTGTATAAGTATATGTCGCATGTGTTTATTATAGTATTTGATATTAGATGGTTTTGATTAACCTCGCCATTCGGTTGTTTGATTTAGTTCAGGTTGGTTATGTTGAAAAATGATTCAAATTACAATCAATGATTTCAGTTACATGTTTTGCTAGTTTTTATTTCTAATCAATTGGGGGTTTCAATTTTTACTTTTAATTATAGGACATAATGAGTTCATGGGTGTAGTGGGTGCTTTTACATTTTTTCTTATAACTTCATTTTGTCTCTTTCATTTTCCATTATCAGAGAATAAAAGATTTTCAGCAAAACTTTCTTTGTGTTCTTTGTTCTTTTCTTACTTTGTTTCTTCTAGTGTTTTGTCTCGTAACAACATTATGGTATCAGAGCTATGGCAGCCAATGGATCGAATCAGCAAGGTACGGTTCCGATATTTAAAGGTGAAAAATATCACCTTTGGAGTCTCAAGATGAAGACGATGTTCAGATCTCAAGAAAGTTGGGATTTGGTGGAGAATGGATTTGAAGATGTAAATCCTGCGGAACCTGATCAGCAGTTACGAGAGACGCAAGAAGGATACAAAGGCACTGTTTTGGATCCAGACGGCTTTGGAGGATGATATCCTGTCTCGAATCTCAGGGGTGAATACATCTCACGAAGCCTGGGAAATTTTGAAGCATGAGTACATGGGAGATAAGAAGGTGGTCGCTGTCAAGTTACAGACTCTTCGTCATCAGTTTGAAACGCTTTTGATGAAGGAGAATGAGACGATGCAAGAATATTTGGCGAGAGTTTCCGCTGTTGTCAACCAAATGAAGTCTTATGGTGAATTCTTGTCAAATGAAATAATTGTGAGTAAAGTTCTTAGGAGCTTAACTCCAAAGTTTGAATATGTGGTACCTGCAATCATGGAGGCAAATGATATGAGTACATATACCTTTGACACCATGATGAGCTCATTGATTGGTCATGAGAATTGTCTTGGTAATAAGACTGAGAAAAGTGAAGCAAAAGCTTTCCAAATGAAATGAGAGTACTCTGGTCTAAAGAATGGCAACAATTATGGAGCTGCAGGTAGAGGACGAGGCAGATCGGAAGGTCGTGGAGACCATGGAAGAGGCAGAGGAAGAGGTTATTATGATAACTCAAGAGGTACCAATAAAAGTGACATTCAATGTCATTATTGCAGGAAGTATGGTCATAAGCAGGCCGACTGTTGGAAAAGGCAGAAAGAAGAAAAGCATGCTAGCTTTGTTGAGCAAGAAGATGAGCAGCCTCGACTTTTTATGGCATTTAAAAGTGAGGAAACGTCCAAATCTGTGTGGTATTTGGATAGTGGTTGTTCAAATCACATGACGGGAACCAAATCTTTGTTCAAAGAGTTAGATGAGTCCTACAAGCTTAATGTGAAACTTGGAAATGACAAAGAAGTTCAAGTTGAAGGTAGAGGAGTCATGGCTATCCAGAATGGTCATGGTAATCTCAAACTCATCTATAATGTGTATTACATTCCCGATCTAGCACATAATTTGCTAAGTGTTGGTCAAATCGTGGAGAACAATTGTTCTGTTTTTTTTGATGAGGGTGTATGTATCATCAAGGATAAGAAATCTGGTCTCATGTTGGCAGAGGTGAAGAAGGCATCAAACAATCTATTTCCATTGAAAATGTCTTCTCTTGAAACAAGTGCTTTGGTCGCTAAAGTTTCTGATATTTCGAAGTTGTGGCATTTGCGGTATGGTCATCTAAATGAGAATGGATTAAGAGTGCTCAATCAAAAGGATATGTTCGTTGGCTTACCAAAGATTGATGCTCTTAAGTTGTGTGAAGGCTGCATATATGGGAAACAAACTCGCAGGTCGTTTCCAGTAAGAAAAGCAAGGAGAGCAACTCATTGAGATTGTTCATGCTGATTTATGTGGTCCGATGCAGACCGCATCTCTTGGAGGCAGCAAGTATTTTCTGATGCTGACAGATGATTACAGCAGGATGAGCTGGGTGTATTTTCTTGAATCGAAAGGAGAAGCGTTCGAGATATTCAAGAAGTTCAAGGCTCTTGTGGAGAAACAAAGTGAGCAGCAAGTTAAGGTGTTACGAACTAACAGAGGAGGAGAGTTTACATCTACTGAGTTCAATCAATTCTGTGAGAAAGAAGGGATACACCATGAGCTTACTATAGCTTACACATCGGAGCAAAATGGTGTAGCGGAAAGGAAGAACAAAACTGTAGTGGAGATGGCTAGAAGCATGTTAAAACAGAAGAATCTACCTAATCAGTTTTGGGCAGAAAGTTTGAGGACAGCAGTGTACTTGTTGAACATATCTCCTACAAGAGCAGTCTTAAACAAAACACCATATGAAGCTTGGTGTGGCAGGAAACCTGGGGTGAGTCATTTAAGAGTTTTTGGCAGTGTTTGCTACTCTCTTATAGATATGCATAACAGGAAGAAGCTTGATGAAAAATCTGAGAAATGCATTTTTCTTGGATATTGTTCACAATCTAAAGGTTATAGATTGTACAATCATGTGAGTGGGAAGATTGTTGAGAGCAGAAATGTTACCTTTGATGAGGAAGCGGTTTGGACTTGGCGTGAAGGTGGAAATGGTGAGCTTGTTGAAATTTCCTTTGACAACATTGATGAATAAGAAGAGAGTCAAAATCCAGCACACTCTGTAGCTAATACACAAGCAAGCTCAGCGCCTAGCTCACCTAGAGTTAATGGGGCAAGTGATGGAGAAGGAAATTCAAGCACAAGTCCACCTCAAAAATTCAGATCACTGCGAGAAATTTATGAGGAACAACATGCATTTTTTAGTGATGATCCAGTGACAGTTAATGAAGCAGAAAAGAATGAAGAATGGCGAAAAGCGATGGAAGAGGAGATCGCTTCTATAGAGAAGAATCAAACATGGCAGCTGGTTGAGCTTCCTAGTGATAAACATTCTATTGGTGTGAAGTGGGTGTTTAAAACTAAGTATCATGTAGGTGGCAGCATTCAAAAGTATAAGGCAAGGCTGGTGGTTAAGGGGTATGCACAAGAATATGGAGTGGATTATGAAGATAATTTCTCTCCGGTAGCAAGGTTTGACACTGTAAGAATTCTTCTTGCCTTAGGAGCTTATATGCGTTGGCCAATATACCAGTTTGATGTTAAGTCAGCTTTCTTGAGTGGTGAGCTACTTGAAGAGGCTTATGTTGATCAGCCTGAAGGTTTTGTAGTTTATGGCAAAGAGGGTTTCGTCTACAGGTTGTATAAGGCTCTTTATGGGCTTAAACAAGCTCCCAGAGCTTGGTACAACAAGATTGATTCTTTCTTTGCAGATTATGGCTTTGAAAGAAGCAAAAGTGAGCCTACTCTCTACATAAAGAAGCAAGGTGAAGGAGATATTCTTGTTGTGTGTTTATATGTAGATGATATGATTTACATGGGTTCTAGTGCTTCACTTATTGCTAAGTTCAAAGGTAGTATGATGGAGAAGTTTGAGATGACAGATCTTGGGTTGTTGTATTTTTTCCTTGGTCTTGAGGTTAAGCAAGTGGAAGATGGGATTTTTGTGTCTCAACATAAGTATGCTTGTGACTTGCTTAAAAGGTTTGACATGACAGGTTGCAATGCTGTAGAAATTCCTATGAATGTCAATGAGAAGCTGCAAATGGACGATGGAACAATGAGTGCAGATGCAACAAAATTCAGGAGTTTAATTGGAGGTCTTATCTATCTAACTCACACAAGACCAGATATTTGTTTTGCTGTGAGTGCAATTTCTAGGTTCATGCACAATCCGACCAAGCATCATTTTGGAGCAGCAAAGAGGTTGTTGAGATATATTGCAGGAACAGCAGACTATGGCTTATGGTACAACTCAGTTTCAGAATTTGAATTAGTTGGATTCACAGACAGCGATTGGGCAGGCTGTGTGGAAGATAGAAAAAGTACCTCAGGACATGTTTTCAATCTAGGTTCTGGAGCAGTTTGTTGGAGTTCAAAGAAGCAGAAAGTGACAGATTTATCATCATCGGAAGCTGAGTATACTGCAGCAGCATGTCAGGCAGTTTGGCTAAGAAGAATTTTGGAAGACATCAAGCAAGAACAAGTGAAGGCAACAACAATTTTCTGTGACAACAAGGCAACTATAACAATGACCAAGAATCCAGCATATCATGGAAGAACAAAGCATATATCCATCAAGGTCCACTTTATCAGAGACTTGGTTAGTGAAGGGTCAATTATTTTGGAGCATTGCAGCACAAACGAGCAGAGTGCAGATGTTCTTACAAAAGCATTATCGAAGAAAAATTTTGACTACTTTAGAAGTAAGCTTGGAGTGTGCAAGTTTGAATCAAGGGAGAGTGTTGAAAAATGATTCAAATTACAATCAATGATTTCAGTTACATGTTTTGCTAGTTTTTATTTCTAATCAATTAGGGGTTTCAGTTTTTACTTTTAATTATAGGACATAATGAGTTCATAGGTGTAGTGGGTGCTGTTACATTTTTTCTTATAACTTCATGTTGTCTCTTTCATTTTCCATTATCAGAGAATAAAAGATTTTCAGCAAAACTTTCTTTGTGTTCTTTGTTCTTTTCTTACTTTGCTTCTTCTAATGTTTTGTCTCGTAACAACAGGTTATTCGGTTTTTGAAATATGATAACTATAATTACCGACTAAAATTCGGTTTAATTTAGTTTTTTTTTGTTTTTTTCCGAATAAGTATTTGAAATAAAACCAAAGTAGATTCTAAATAATTTTGTCTATTAGTCGGTGTGGTTCTAAATGTTATTTATAACCAAAAGTTTATAAATTAGTTTCAATTAATATTTCATTATTTTCGGTTTTATGTTAAAAAACTGAACCAAATCAAACCAAAAACTAAAAGTACTAAAATACTGGAATCGAATAATTATTTGTTAGGAACCAAAACAAAACCGAATATTTTTTGGGGTTGTTTATTTGTTTCGATTTTTATGTGTAAGGTTAGTTTTGATTAATTTAGATAGGAGGTAAATTTAGGTTTTGTATAGTTGTCGATGGCTTCGATCTTTGGTTTCATGATAGTATGTTATCGTGTTTATGTCTTAGTCTAGTTTTTCAAAGTTTATTTAAGCTTTTTATCAGGGAGATATTTTTGATTTTTGGTAGGTTTTTGTATTCATTCAGTCGGTGAATTCCATCCCGTTATTAGTACATGAATCATTGGACGAAAAGAAGTAGGAGATGAATGAATATGGAACCCGTGAGATGATTAGTACGTGTGACTCTGACATAAGTTTGACCCCTAAGTTTGTCAATTTGTGGCCTACTCAGATATTAACGACAACAAGGTTTTGTCATTTCATATTGTTCACGGAGATGCCAATGTACAACGAATACTTATTGATATTGTTATTAGTATAGTGTACTGTGCCTATTCATAGAAACCAAATATATTTTAACGAGCTTTTTCATCAACCTATCGATCAAAATGCATCCACAGTTTAAATTCACGGTTTTCTAATTGAATCCTGTTTTGAAGACTTTAGCTCATGCGCTGCGATTCTTTCGTCTCTTCAGTCCTAACTGTAGCATAAAATTAGTGTAGTTAAGCTATGATTATTGTTAAATAATTACAAAATCATGTGGTGAGTGAAAAACTAAAATTCAACATAACACAATGATAACATTCAAAATACACCCAGTACACTAATAATACAGTCACTAATGTTATCTTATGTTTCTTCAAAGGACTAAACAACAAGACTACACAAACACAAGTTCTAAAGTTTACAATCAAATTATTAAAAGGAATTAAACCCAAATCTACTTTAGTTGCTACAGCAATCTCTTTCGCTCGAAGAGATTCGATTTATCAGTCATAATTCAACATCCAACCGGCGCAACCACTGTCGTCTTCGCCTTCGGTGGTCTCCCACGTCCTCTACGCTCAGTGGTTGACTGAGCCACAGCTGAATCCGTCCCCGAATCTGTTCGTGGTTTCTTCGGTGGTCTTCCTCTTGGTCTTCCGGATCCACTGGCAATCTTTTCCTTAGGCGGCTGATTCGACGCTTCTGATGTATCTTTCGCTTTCGGTGGACGACCACGAGATCTAGGCTGATCTGCGGCGACGGTGGCGGCGACAGCAGCAGCAGCAGGAAGAGATTCCGCCTGAGTTTTCTGTTTCGGAGGACGGCCTCGACCGCGCTTAGGTGGAGCATCTGGATTTGGTTTCATATAATTGTTTTTCACCAAGAGAAGCTGACCAGCTTTCTTCATCTGGTTGAGATGGTAGCTGAGTAGTGTCGCGTGAGATGGAGGTAAGGTTTGCTGAATTGACTCAATTTGCTTTGAGATTGTCGTTTTGTTGGAGCCATTCTTATCATTCAGGTACTCGATAGCTTCCATTATCATCTAAACGCAGAAGGCATGATAATTAACCAAATATTAAACCACAAATTCAGAAAGTAGAGCTTGAGAGATCTAATGGACTTACTTACCTGAGGATATGGTGGGAGAGAAAACGACGGTTGTTGTTGTTGCTGACTCTGAATTTCCGATGAATGCTGCTGATCCATAGCTGAGCCATGGTGAAGATCGAACGTCATGGAATTGTAGAGAGAGTGTGAAGGAGGTGAAGGAACGAATCTGCGTCCGGAGGGATTTTAATAAACAATTGGGAAAGTGGTTTTCCTCATCATCAGAATTCTGGATCAAATGTTACAATATAAAAATGAATTATATGTAGTTGTGAACTTAATCGGACGGCTGGGGTTTTCGACTATGATGATGGATCGAACGGCTTTGAGTTCATAACATTTTTCTCCTGCAGGATTACTGACGTGGACAAAACTGTAAATGACGCAATTATCCCTGATAACAGTTTGACATTACTTCAGTTTCTGCTGGATACTACTAACAGAAAACGATAAACGTCATGACGAGCGTTTATGGAGCTTTTGCAAATTACATTTCAAAGTAATTGTTTATGCAACGCAAGCATTTATTTTCTATTTTCTTTCACCAAAGAAAAAATTAAATTTTACATTTATATATTCACCCCCGTCTTTTTCTCTATAAGCAGAAAAAGATTTGCAAGAACTCCAAGTAAGAAGATGTGAATCTATTACTCACAAATCGTAGAATCATATGACACAAATGAAGTATTTTAAGTAATCTCCGAATAGGGGATCACAAGAAACTAGTGTCGCCGAAGGGGTTGTTGCTGTTACGTTGCTGATAAGCACCTGCATTATTAACCGGAAATTCCCCATACCCGGTAGTATTTTGCGGTTCTGAAACAGGGACTACTTGCAGTTCTCCAAAGCCGGTGGTGTTTGGCGATTCTGAAACCGGGACTGGTGGAAATGCCCCAAAATTGGTGGTGTTCTGTGGTTCTGAAACCGGGAGTACTGGAAATGCCCCAAAACCGGTGGTGTACTGCGGTTCTGAAACCGGGAATGCCCCCAAATGAGTGGTGTTCTGTGGTTCTGAAACCGGGACCACTGGAAGTTCTCCGTACCCTGTGGTGTTTGGTGGTTCCGAAACCTGTAGTACTGGAAATGCCCCAAAACTGGTGGTGTTTAGCGGTTCTGAAACCGGGACTACTGGAAATTCCCCAAAAGCAATGGTGTTTTGTGGTCCTGAAACAGGGACTACTGGAAGTTTCCTAATCTCGGTGGTGTTCGGTGGTTCTGAAACCGGTAGTACTGCAAATGCCCCAAAACCTGTGGTGTTTAGCGATTCTGAAACTGACGCAACTGGAAATGCCCCAAAACCGGTGGTGTTTTGTGGTTCTGAAACTGGGACTACGGGAAAATCCCCAAAATCACCAAAAGGATTTGCAGCGCTGGGTTCAACCTGATGCTGTGGCTGCTGCTGTTGTTGATGATAGGTTGGCTCGTAGGGGCCGAATGGGTTGCTCGCGGCTACAGGTGATGCAATGTTGTTGGAAAATGCAAACGGGTCTTGGACCTCAAAGGGGTTGGGAGGTGGAGCACCGTAAGCAGGCTGTTGAGCAGCTCCGTAGGCTCCATTGTCGTATAGATTGTTCAGGGTAAGCGTGTCTAATCCACCCGCCTTGCATTTGTTTCAGAATGAAATTGGTTATGATTAACATAATAATGGCAAGTAATTGATGCATGCCATTATAAATAAATAACACAATAATACATCTTACCAGTTTCCTCTCCGTGGCTGCAGATATATCATTGCTAGGTGTTGTGACCAAAGCAACTTCCCATCCTGATGGATGAAAATCTCCTGCTTGACCAAAACCAGATGTCGAAGAATCATCTGGAAACAGAAACAAAATCAGAAATACAATCAAATACAAGCAAAAAGGACAAAAAGCTCACCATCAGTAGAAACTAGGGCCAAAGCAAGTGCATTTTGGTCAAGAACTGCCAATGGATCATCAGGTGCATCATTGTTCAAACCCTAAGTGTAACACGGAGAGAATTAGAGACAGAAAAATTGAAAATTAAGATCATATGCAATAAAGCATATTTCACCAATAGATCATCTGTATCAATGATGTTCTGTGGAGTTTCTGCTGAAGGAGGAGGTTGGGGAGAAGTCTGGGTCTCTTCAGAAGGAACAAATGTACCATCTAAAGGCAATGATGGTTCATGTTCTTCATGCGAGGGGTCAACATCTTCAGAAGTAATCCCTTCATCCGACTTATATGTCAGAAGCTGTAAGCCAATAAATTTTTGGGAAACCAAATTAAGAAATAAAAAAAAACATGATTTCTGTAGGACCATAAATATGAAAACATATACGTACCAGTGGCCCAGATGAAACGTCGACCATTTGGGGTGCATCTCTCATATACTCCTCCATTGTTATAAGAAAAGATTGTGGGGGCTTGGGAAAACAAACATAGAGTCATATCGTAATAATACTGTACCTACCATTACAAATTTAGATGTAACAAACAGATTATTATCTGATACCTCTCTTAAAACAGGAAACTGGAAGTTCCTTGCAAGTTCTAATCCTTTACACACTTCATAGAAATCAGAAAGGTTGCGAGCCTGCATCAATAGACTGACGCTTGTTAAGTGACATATAATTGGACCCAAAAGAGAAATAAACCAAACAGGATTTACCTGCAAGCCCGCACGCTTGTATATTTCAAGGGCCTTGATGGCCTCATGTCTTGGCATTTCAAAGAACTGCAGTATTTGTAAAAATTAAGCAGGAGGAAATCAAAAAACACATGGAGAGAGAGATCTGGGGGGGAAAGAAAATGGGCCTACCTTTTCTACTAGATTGATGATTCCTCCATTGATCGCACAATAGACTTTAAAGCTCTCCTTCAACACCTGAAATTACATTTTTCCAAATATCCAAGAACTTAATTCAACCGGTTCTTTCCTGACAATACATAGATGACAAGCCAATTGGAAGTAAGGATATAAGTAAAACTGTAAGTTATGTGACTGGGTTTAGTCCGAGTTACCAGAGCGAGCGCATACTGTATGATATGATTGTGGTTAGCAGCACCTTCTGGCTGAAAAAGTCGGAAGAGCAAATTCAGTAAACTATTCAGAGAAGGCTGCTCCAACACAATGTCACAGTGGGCATTAAAGAAACATAGTGCACAACAAGAAAAATGACATCAAAGGAGCACCTTACAACCAATGAGACGATGTAGAAGCTGCTGTAAAGCTGGTAACTGGTCCAAAAGTTTTTCACCATCTAAATCCCTTGTTTTGCTATACCCCTAGCCATCAATTTCCAAAATTGAATAACATTAAAAAAGGAAAAGAGGTCAATCTGGCCACAAAACCATGTAAAATACAAAATTTGATACCTTCTCCTGCCCTGGGGAAACTTTTGGTAGACGTTCGGCCTCAATATCATAATTAAGAACTTTGAAGCATTCAAGCCGTTCCTGGAGGAATAATGCATAAGTGCGAACCCACACTGAACAATCCACAGCTGCGAAAGCAGATAGCAAACATCCAATCAGCGTTAACTCTGCAGGAACCTTGAAGGACCCTCATTTGCTTCTGAACACATTGGCCATGAATGTATGCAGTAAGGAAAGACTCACCGATTGGGCTAGACTCATCCTTAAAGTTAGAAAGTAGTAGAATGCGTCTTTTTTTCGAAAAATTCAATAGCTCCTCTCTAAATGTCGGATCGCCATCCCTCAGAAGCCGGTGTAAGACAAGTAGTGCTTTTAGTGCAACCTGTTGAAGCACATATAAACGATATCAATAGACTATCAAGCAAAAAAAACTAAGATTGAAACAAAAATTTAAAATAACGACTGACAAACAAAATTGATCCCTGAACATTAGAACATCTGATAATCAAAACTCTCACAATAGAACTTCAATGCCTAAAACACACATAATCATACTCAACGCAGCAAATTACTACAACCAATTTCTTCTCAAATCAAAGATTGCCCCTAAAAGATTCAGATCATCATCCCAGAAAAGATAAATTACCGTCCAATTTCTGGTTTTGTTTAATCTTCGGGAGAGAGCATGAATGCAGTAAGCAATATCTGCTCGAGGACGAGTTGCTGATGTTGCAAAGAAAATTTCTGCAAAAAATTCCAGAGAAGAGATTTTTACAAACAATAAACTAATACGATCTAAGAATTACCGAAAAAAACAGTTTCAACATGGTTACTCTTGAGATGCCGATCTTTGGGAGGACACTCGACATGGTTAGTGGCTTTGACTATGGCAACATCTAAGTCCTGAAATTATTTGAATATTCAAAACCTATGAGAGATTTACTTCCATTGATCGAAAGACTTACAAAAAAAAATCGATCTAAATGCAAAAAAAAAATCCAAAGCAAAGAAGAATGAAAGAAGCGTACAGCGTAATCGCTATTAACTCGGACAAGGCCGACTTTGGTGGTGTCTTTTAGGGCTCCATAAGCTCTTCGCCATGACTGAAGCGTTCCCATCTAAAACTAAATAAGAGAAAGCCTTCAGATCTCTCTCGAATCTTCTTCCCTGAGAACAAATCTAAGGATCCACAGATAGACTGAGAAGAAAACGAGTAAAAGAGGCGAAGGTTTGGAATTGGATTCATTCCATCGTATATATTTGTTTCCCTTTATTCAACTGATTGATGCTTATCGATCTGTTCTAATATTTTATTTTTATTTTTCAACTGTCTTTTGTTCTGTTTTTACGTAAATCTTCTACTTTTCTTTACTGGGTTTTAACTTTTAAGTGTAACTAGTTCAGTTCATTTTTTTTTTGTATAAGCTAAGATCAACTTCAATGTTATAATCACGATTATCAGTTTATAGTAGTACTAAATGTATCAGTCCATAAAAGTCATTCTTAAATTAATTTAGACGCAAAGCATAGCTGGAAATATGAGAGGCATACTATATAATATTAACTCAGATTTTCTATCGAATCTAATTTCTCTTTATTCTTATGTGGATCACCAACTCATCACTCATAAATCTCCCACCTAACTTAATACCGAAAGTGTATATTTTGTAATTAGGAAAAAAATCAATTAAACCTCAAACTTACCAACGAAAGTAAATAAATTAAACAATCAACTTGTTCAGTTCTATATTAATCTTTCAACTTTTTGTTGATTTTCAAAATAAATCTCTAAATTTATGTTAACCACTCAATTTTACCTTATCGTTAACTTAACTAACAGATCTCCTTAAATTTGTTTAGTGTCATTAATAAAACCTCATTTAATGAAACTCATGAAAAATTGAATGATAAACAGATTGAGATGTTAAAACAAAAATTCCAAATTTAAAACTTAGCTCTCCTATCTTCAATTTTCTCTTCTTTTGTATGGCCGGATAAACATTGCAATATATCCAGTTCATATCATTCCCGATAACTCTTTAAACTTACTGACAATCAGCCCCAAGTCTACTTATTAAGTCATCAAGAGTTTGAGAGTCAAAAAATGACAAATCCTAAAATATAAGAGTATGGTTTAGTGTTTTCCTCTTAGCAAGAGGTGAAAACGTCTCAACAGTTTTCATACCTTCTTAAAAAGATCCATGTTAAACTATTTAATCTTCATGAGACACCACCTCACAAAACTCATATTTCACTTCCAAGAATGGCATCTCAAAATCATCTTGACACTCAATATGTGAGACCCAACCTTGGGTCAATGAATTAATTTCATGGCCCATAAGGCCTAATAAAAAATTGTCAAGTGAGATAAGTTTTTGAGAAAAAAAAAAGGAAAGATGCATCTTCTCAACCTAGCACCAAAACCTAGTTTGTTCTCCTACTTAAACTCACCAACTCGGCGCCGCCTAGGCTTCTTCTTCTGAAATCTTCAAACTCGAGCCTCATAGCAAGTATCTCCATTGCCGAAGTTGATTGATCAACCTAGAGCACCCTCCAAGTGGTAAGAAATCCAGTCCGAACCACTATTTTTCAGGGCCCATAACTAATCTGATACTAATCGCCTATTGATGATTTTGGTAGTTCTGGAAAGATCTTTCTCTCAAGTTTCTGTAGCTTCAAATGGATCGTTGATCGGAGTAGTATTGAGAGAGTTACACCGAGTTTAAGGTAAGACATCAACTCAGTCTCTTTTTCCAGATTTAGAGAATTCTGAGTTCTGTTCTAATTGCTGTGTTCGACTTGGCATATTTGGGGTCGTTTTGTGACTAGATCTGTGCAAGGAAAGTCAGGTTTTGTTGGATTCAGATAAACGGAACATTCAGGAACGCAACCGAACCGTCAGACCTTCGAATCTAGGTAAGATCTTATCTGTAATGTCGTTGCTTGGTCAGCAAGAATCATCTGTTTTGTTGACTGATGAACCCTAATTTTGTCTGGTTGCTTGTGTGTGAAGGTTTCTGCTGTGAAAGTTGTTGATTTTGCTTTTGGCTGCGTTTTTGACTCTATCACCAGCCAATCTAGGTGAGGATATGATCTGCGAGACTTTTAGTTTTAATTTAATATTAAACTCATTTATTCTAGAAATTAAAAATATTTAATTAGAATATTTTTAATCATATATTAAATATTATATAACTCTTAGATAATATTTTATGGATTTTTGTGAATGTTTGGAAATAGGATAGTTGTTTGAATTATTATATAATATATAAATAATTAAAATATGTATTTGTTGAGGCATCTTATAAGAGGTGATATATTTAATGTTTTGATGAAAAGTAAGTAGATAAAGAATGAGTAAATGAGTAAATGAGTAAGTGACATCTCTCTTAAAAAGTGGTGATGCGGAGGAATTGGGCTACGGGCCGACAATCCCCGTGGAAAAAAAACAATGGTCTGGATGTCTCTTAAAAAGTGGTGACGCGGAGGAATTGGGCTACGGGCCGACAATCCCCGTGGAAAAGAGACAATGGTCTGGAGTGAGCCGACGAGACCGCTTCAGCCCAAAAACCGCTGACGAGCTAGGGAGGATCGAGTTACGGACCGTGGTCTCCCAACCGAGGGGCTCTAAAGCCATCGTGGAGTATGGTTGAGCCGATGTGTGCGACGTTGGCTGCTACTGGCAGACCAGCCTGATTGGTACAACTTGTTGAAATACACAAGTTGCACATGATTGCTTTCTATGCTTAGGATAGACGATGTTTACTATTAAGTTAGAACTTTGAGCCTCAGTGGACATAAATGATCTCTTCACTGAGTATTTATACTCACCCCCTCATTTTCCCCTTTTCCAGATCGGATATAGGATCGTGAGTAGCTGCCGAGTCTCCCTTTTTCATTGAAGTTATTTATTTCATAAAAAATTTTCTTCGTTATTTTCTTTATTTTAATGATTTTTATTCGAGAAATTTTATGTAAGATTTTGGGACCATCTTAGTTATTAAATAAAAATATTGAATGTTTTGGCACGAAGTGACACGTGTCTTAAAGTTTCGGGAGACGGGTGTTACATAATCTTTCCCCCGTTAACTAGCACCTTACACACAATCCCTGTTAACTCTACGTCTATGGCTTCGATGACCCCTTCCTTCTTCCCATGATCCTTCTGCATATCCATAAACTCACAGAGCTTGGTAGGCAATAACACCACATACACAGCAAAAACACTTATTTCCCTTCATGCGTTTTAGTCCACGCAATTGGTTGTATTATTAGATGGAGTGAGCATCGAAACTATACCCTTAGTGGTTCTCTTTGTACCCAAAATATAGTTGACAAAGATCTTGTTCTTGTGAACTGACACACCAATAACCTTAGCAAGATTGATTATAAGAGCCCACTCTTGTATTGTCTCGTTGATGCACATGATGTTGTCATTCTTCATGCACTTAAGTGAGTTTCCCAAACTTGTTACATCATTAGTTGCAATGTTTTCAATCATAGCTACAAACCTACAACTAATTCCAACACCCATTATTTTATTCGCCAAGAATAAAGGATGCTCAATTCCAATGGTAGCATCACTCTTTATCTTCCTCCATATTCCATATGCCTCAACTTTAACTCTAGTCAAACCAAAATCATAAATATTTGCACAAAATTCAAATCCAAAAGAACATTACTTGGCTTAATATCTCCATGAATCACTGGTGGGTCACAACCAAAATGCATGAACTCCAAAGCTTTAGCAACATCGAGAATGATACTAAACTTCATTTCCTAATTCAAGCATGAATCTCCATCTTCATTGAACAAAAGCTCTTGAAGGATCTTGTTTGAAACCAAATTTGTTAAATTCGAGACGGACTTATTAGTCGTGGAACTGAGCTGTAAATTATATTTATTATATGATACTGTCTAAAGCTAAACAACAATTACTTCACTTGTTTCTTCAATTTGCATTGCAGTAATTAGAAACATATTGTTTCAGGATGAAGTTTGTGTGTAAAAATCAGTTTCATAAGCGATCACCAAAAAAAGACAAAACTAAATGTTTTGATGATTTGCTTGCTTCAATAGCAGTATCCAAATACACCAATGAGTCTGCAAGTAAATTGCCAGACAAAATTATAGAATATCAACAAAAAAAAGAGGTAGGTTTTAGATTTGAGATTTTTGTTTCGACATATTTGATCTGTTTATCTTTCAATTTTTATTAGTTTTTGAGATAACTGAAATGCAGGGTTTTATTTAACGGGATTTCATTAACAACACTAGACAAAGTTAAGGATTTCTCTTAGTTGAGTTAACGATGGGGTAAAATTGTGTGGTCAATGAAAAATTAGAAATTTATTTTAAAAATCAACTAAAAATTGAAATATTAGTTTGGAACCCAAGGAGTTGAATTTTTAATCTACCTTTTTATAAATTTAAAGTTTTCAATTTTTTCTCATTTGTAATTTTTGTAATTGTAGGTTAACCTTGTAGTTGCTTTTTTTGGTTGTTGTTTTAAATATTAAAATAATTCCGTAGTATATTCCTTGATTCCAAAATTTTATTTTCAAAATTTAATATCGAATTTGCACAAATTTTCTTTTAGTATTCCAATTTCGTGCCATCCTTTATACAGATATCGACAAAATAAGATGATATCGACAAAAAATTTATATTTATTTTAAGATAATAACGGAAGTGGGGTTGTCTTTTTCCTAAAGCATTCTCTTAAAAGTTATAGGGTCAAATTTAGAAAAGCATGATTTTATGGAGAGAAGAATGCAACTTGACACATTCAGAGCAAATGTCTTGTCACTTCTCTCATCTTATTTTCTCCTCCTAGGCCTCTTCGTTTCTCTACCATAGATCAAGTCCCTTTATTTAATAGTATCATAAATGGCCGTGACTAGTCCAGTGATTCACGCTTGCAACCCAACAAGCCCATTAAACTTCCAAATCTTTCAAGTACCAACTACCTCATGTCCAATGACCGTACTACTAATCTACAACATAGTAATCAAACTTTTCTTATCCTTCTATATTCCCGATTATCGGTTGATTCCATAGTCATATGGAAAAAACAGATAGATCAGTCACGTAAAAATACAACTTTATAAACTCGAAGAAACTACATAGAAAAACATTTAACAATACAACTTCCGTAATACTAATCATCGTACTATTAAATTCCAATCAAGATATACAGATATAAGATATCAAGTTAGAGATTTTATTAGGATTCAATATCTTGTAAGAATGTCAATTCAGCTGTTATAAAATTAATGAACAACAAAATGATAACATTTTTATAAAATCTTGTGCCTAAGAACTAAAATAGAAACGGTAGAATCAATGTTTGTTTTGCATATCTCAAGTTATCGGCTAAAGCCGTAGTTCTAAAGTTTGACATCTCTATGTAAATGTAAACTTCACGTGGGACAATTTCGTCGGAGTGTATAGATAGAGAGAAAGGTTCATGAATCTGATTAATATATATACTAAATTAACAAGTAAATTAAAGTAAAAACAATTATATAAGAAATAAACGAAGAGAAGAGTGCATGTGAAATTCAATGTAGGGACACGTGCGTATGGTCTAAGACACAGCAATATGTGATTGTATCCCCTACCCCGAAGGCATCGCACGACATATACTGTCAGTCCAGTTCCAGATTTGTCGGCCTTTTTTCCAAGAATTTTAGTTTGGTTTCGATGCTACTCTCTTCTTCACTTCTTCTGCGTTCATTATTTCTTCTTGTTACTCATGCTTATCTCCCAAGTTTTCTAGTTTTATTGTGTTTTCTTTTCTCTTGGTTTTCTAGTTGTATTATGTTTTAGTAATTCAACCAAAGTAATTTATATAAAGATAAATTCAAAACCAAATAAAGGAACACAATCAAGACATAGGATTCTCAAGAATAATAGATTCAAGGTCAAGATAAACGAATCGAATCTTTTGATATGTTTTTAATAATTTATTCGTTTTCAGCGTGCCAATGTTCAAGCACGGATTTTTTTTTCATAAATATTAGCACGAGTGACAAATATCGTGTTTTTTTTTAATTGTACTATAGGATCTATATTGGTTTGGTTATTTAAATCCATCTCGTACCGAATATAAATTACACAAATTCAAATACCTTTGCATATAATTTAAAACTATTATCATCAATTACTCAAATAATGATGAACTCTATTATATTGTAATGTTCCAATTTAATGCCACGTGCACAAACCCTGATTGACTCTATTTTTTTAATTTTTATTTTTATGTGTAAGAGGCTCCTAAGGAAATCAACATTAAAAATGCTCCAAAATTATAATATGAATTTCTTATTTAAGAGACACATTTTTTTTTCACCTCTATTTTTATTATTTTTTATTTTTTCAATGTTAAGAAACTTGGCAAAACACTTCCGATTGGAAGAACTCTTATTCGTAATTTTGAGGAACAAACAAAAAAGATAAACGTTAGAAAGAGAGTGGTGAGGGGTGTAACGGCAAAAGCTGTATACAGGTTTGGTTTGGGCTGTAGTGATACGAATGCCACGTGGATGGACCACAATTGATCGTACCTTACGATTACCAGATCGATGATAGTAACAGTAGAACCCTAACTTTCATGCTTTACACGACACGTGTTCAGCCTGCCTTTTTACCTTTCTTCATAAGTATTACCTTTTTTTAGTTTGTATGTCACGCGCCCACTCTATAATGTTTTGAGTCTGATTTGATTACATTTCCATCAACCCATTTCCCTTATGTTTCATTTTTATGCTTTTATTGTCACAATCTACCCTCTAGAATTTGTTATTATCTTAAAAGTTTTTATTTTCTATTGTAAAATCGCTAATTTTTTATAACTATAAGTGACCCCATTTCCAAATACTTCGTTTAAAAATTCCTAAGTTTAACATTAATTTAAATATCCTGGCTCTTTTTTTTTGACACAACGCATATCAAATGGTTATGACATGATATGACACCATTTGATTTTGTTGTCTTTTACTACAAATTTTTTAAAAGGAATCAAATGAGCGCATCTTTATTTTTCCGAAGTTAATCAACGAGAGTAATTGATATTAAGTAAGACAATGAGCATATAAAAGAAAAAACTTTAAATATTTTAATTATCAGAAAGAAAGATATAACCTTGGAATATATTTTATTTTAAAAACCTTTCAACGGTTAATTATAGTTACCAAAGAGTCGGTAAGTAAGTTTCTCCTGAGATGTAATTTTCTCACGTGCAAAATTTGTAGCACATGATGATTTGATAGACAACAATTAAGATTGTTTAAAGCACTAGTGTATTCTGAAAGCTAATATAAACAGAATATAAATGACTCAATAATAGAATGAATGACAAAAACTATCAATAAATTTCATTAAGCAAGTGATAAGATAAAAATGAAGAATAAGAAAGATATAGATTGAAAAAGGGGAGAAAATGACATAACAAAACAGAAGAACATGTAATGTAACCATTTGATGGTTATGAAGATGGTCCATACGATACGACGGTGGGAAAGGTTTTGGGACCCACAGTGTAAAAAGAGTGAACACGTGTAATTATTACATCCAAACTGTCTAAATGGCTTTGTTTACACGTGGGCACATCACATGCTGTCATTTCTTTTTTAGATTTTCACCAATTATAAGAAAACTTTTATAACTCAGGACTATAGGATTATATTTCGAATAAATTATTCAATAAACTGATCCGAATTGTAAGGCTAGAATTTTGAGACTTGTAATTTGAAGGATTGTATTGGTTGAAAATGAAATTACTTTTTATTTTGGATATTTGATAATGACTGTGTGGGGTTAAAATTGAATAATGAGGTTTACTTGTTTCTACCTCCTTGCTCGAAACATGCCTACATTATTACAAGGAAACTAGGCAGGCACTAAAAGAGTGTTATGAACTCATTTCAGCTTTTTAGTTCTTTTATCATGCTTCTCGGATTGCTTTCAGTTCTCCTTCAAAAGAAGAATCAATTTAGGTCTTCTTTTGATATAAAGAAAACCGATTTTGTGAAATGTTAACCTTTTATCCACTTTCACATTAATTTTTTCTTTTTTTCCACTGATGTGATGAATGTTAGAAGATTAATTATTCGTTTTTTGGTACAAAAATTTCGCAAAAAGTAGAAAGTGAAGTTAACAATTCTTGTTGACAAAACAATTTGTTAAATTCATTAATTAACCTTTATTAAAAGTACATCTATTGGTTAAGATATCTAAGATAAATAGCTAACCATTTAAAAATGTATTTAACTATGCAAGTTGATTTCTTATAATTTGTTAAAAAGTTATTAAAATCCTTAAATAAAAACTTCATTTTTCTCTCTTTCATAATTATTTTATTAGTTTAAATGGTTAATAACTCGTAAATGACTCTTATTCTAGTGACAGACGGTAAAATTACATAAGACAACTCATTTGCATAACTAGAGATCGAGTTCTTCCGCATACATTAATAACTCTCTCTCTTTTTTATTAGTTGATGTTTAGAAATAAAATTTGTTATTTTTAGTTGATGTTTTAAGATTTCTATGCAAAATTTATTACACTTTTGATATTTTTGACTATTTAAATTCTGCAGATTGATTTGTGATTGGTTAAAATAACTAAAACATGAAGTATAAAAAAAGAGAGGTAGTATTAAATTGCGAAAAACGTCATGCTTTCTTTTTTTTTTATATAATAAAATGGTGTTTTAATTTCCATAATGGTTTAATGATGGTTTACTTTTCAAAACATATAAAAAAATAGGTACAGTATAATCAAATAATACTTTGACAAAAAAAATCAAATAATGCTATAATGACATACTTTAACTCTTTTAAAATAAAAATATATGTATTTTAGATCAAAAGATACAGTCACAAAAGGCCAACACAACAAAACTCTTAGAATTCGCAAGAATAGTAAAGTGTACCACTAAATGCATGAGAATCTTTTTTAGTTATCAAAAATTTATATGAATTTAAACAAGGAATATATTATATACAAAAAAAAGAAGCTAATATAATTATATATAGAGAGAGAGAGTAATATTTGATGAGTGTTTCGGCCTTATCGCTTTGAGCTGTAGATGTTGGTGTTAGCCCTCTGATACATGATTCATCGGACATCGAGCCCCATCACGACCTTTTTATTCTTTTCTCTTTCAATATTAATAATTTTTAATATTTTATTGTTATTTGTGTGACCTTTTTCTCTATTTTTACAATTTTATTTGATGTGATAATTAGAAGTGGAGAGTCGAGTGAAAATCCAAGCAGTCCCAACCAATCCCGAAGCTAAGATTCTTCATCTTCCCCAAAATTAAGAAAACCAAAACCTAGATCCGACATTGAAGGAAACTTTTTCAGCTCGATCCAATATGAAGAGAGACTTTCGACATCATCCTTTTGACATGACCATCAAGGAAGAAGATGGCATGGATGAGCTTTTGGCTGTTCTTGGTTACAAGGTTAGGTCTTCAGAAATGCGGAAGTTGCTCAGAAACTTGAGCAGCTTGAAGTTATGATGTCTAATGTTCAGGAAGATAATCTTTCTCACTTAGCTACAGAGACTGTTCACTATAATCCAGCGGAGCTTTACACGTGGCTTGACTCTATGCTCTCTGATCTTAATCCTCCGTCGTCTTCCGCTGAATACGATTTGAAAGCTATCCCGGTGACGCGATTCTGAATCAAGTGAGCGGAGATGGCGAATAACACCAACAAGCGGTTGAAATGCTCGAGAAACGGTGTCTCAGGCACGACGGTGACCACCACAACGACGACTGAGTCAACTCGGCCTTTAGTTCTGGTTGACTCGCAAGAGAATGGTGTGCGTCTCGTCCACGCGCTTTTGGCTTGCGCTGAAGCTGTGCAGAAGGAGAATCTAACTTTAGCGGAAGCTTTGGTGAAGCAAATCGGATTCTTAGCTGTGTCTCAAGTCGGAGCGATGAGAAAAGTCGCTACCTATTTCGCCGAAGCTCTTGCGCGGCGGATCTATCGGCTTTCTCCGTCGCGGAGTCCGATTGACCAATCTCTCTCCGATACTCTCCAGATGCACTTCTATGAGACTTGTCCTTACCTCAAATTCGCCCACTTCACAGCTAATCAAGCTATTCTCGAAGCTTTCCAAGGTAAGAAAAGGGTTCATGTCATCGATTTCTCCATGAGCCGAGGTCTTCAATGGCCGGCTCTTATGCAAGCTCTCGCACTCCGACCTGAAGGTCCTCCAGTTTTCCGGTTAACTGGAATCGGTCCACCGGCGTCGGATAATTTCGATTACCTTCACGAAGTTGGCTGTAAACTTGCTCATTTAGCGGAGGCTATTCACGTTGAGTTTGAGTACCGAGGATTTGTCGCCAACACATTAGCTGATCTCGATGCGTCGATGCTCGAGCTTAGAAAGAATGAGATCGATTCGGTTGCGGTTAACTCTGTTTTCGAGCTACACAAGCTCTTGGGACGACCCGGTGCGATCGAGAAGGTTCTTGAAGTGGTGAATCAGATTCAACCGGAGATTTTCACAGTCGTTGAGCAGGAATCGAACCACAATTGTCCGGTTTTCTTAGACCGGTTTACCGAGTCGTTACACTACTACTCGACGTTGTTTGATTCGCTAGAAGGAGTCCCGAGTGGCCAAGACAAAGTCATGTCGGAGGTTTATTTGGGTAAACAGATCTGTAATGTCGTGGCTTGTGATGGGCTTGACCGTGTTGAGCGTCACGAGACACTGAGTCAGTGGAGGAAACGATTCGGTTCAGCAGGTTTTTCAGCGGCAAATCTCGGTTCGAATGCGTTCAAGCAAGCGAGCATGCTTTTGGCTCTGTTCAACGGCGGAGAAGGTTATCAAGTGGAAGAGAGCGACGGTTGTCTCATGTTGGGCTGGCATAGTCGGCCGCTCATAGCGACCTCGGCTTGGAAGCTCTCCACCAATCAGATGATGGCTCATTGAATTGGTTCGGTTTTCTTCAATTGCTGAGTCCTAAGTCCATTGGTATGATGATAAGCTGTTCCGACCGAACCAAACTGAATGTTACTGTTTTTTTTCTTGTCACTTCGTAAAATTTTAATCTCATTATATTCGAGGTTAGCTGAAATTTTTTAATCTCGTTTTCTTTTGAGAGTTTTTATTTTTGGTCAAGTGACATTGGAGGGTAAATTGGGTAGAGGCAGAAATAGAATTTTGTAGTTACCAAGTATTGATGTAATCGGTGGAAATAAAATTATGTTGAATGTCACCATTTGTAGTCAAGTGTAATAAGACTGATTAATATGTCTCTTAACAGTACTATATAATAACAAATCTGAATTTAATAATTATGCTCTTTAAATGTGAACTTCTTGGTGGACCTGAGTATTCTCCAATAATGCTAAGTCAATTTCAGTCGGTTCTCAGTAGTTTTTTTTTAAAAAACGGACAAGTACTAACAAAAATCCTAAAAGCTATTTATCTTAATAATATCAGAAAGATATACAATAGAGGATAACATCGTTTAATGTCAACTGCACGTATTAAAATCCAGAAATTCACATGTTATTTTGTAAAATCAACTTTAGAATTGGTTTGAAAAACATTCGACAAAGCCAGGTGGTCGTACTCTTCACTCGTGACCCCTTTGGTAATATAGTTGAGTGAATGTGACATTTTATCTTTTTTATGATGCATAAAAGAGGCAGACCAGGCATTTGATGGTTGATTTTGATTGTTTCCAATTTTTTATTTTTTTCTTTAAAATGGTTTATAATTGATCATAGTCAACTATTATTACTCCACATAGATGGACTCAATAACTGCCAATGGGCCAAAATTAAAATCATGGGCCTATTCTTTGATATACGGGAAGAAAAATCAACCAAGTCATTGGCAGTAAAGGAATCAAATAAGAATTTTTTAAAAAAATACAATTGGAGTTTTTTAACAAGATAAAAGTAAAGAAAAAGGAATCATTCAAGACGATGTTAAAAAACAAGAATCAGTCAAGAAAAATTACTAAAATAATACTAATATTTTGTGTAGTTAAAAAAAAAATACTGTTGATCTCATAATTCTTTCTTCCTCTTTGAAACCTTCTTCTTATCTTCCTCTTCCTCATTCACATCCAAAACTTTACATGATTTATATTTGTCAATAAAAAAGTACCACATATATATTTCTCACAAATTTTTATTTTCCGCACATTATATAATTTGATTCATAAATAGAATAAAAACCCAAGACCTAATTAGTATAAATGCCAAAAAACTAAAACTTAAAGCAAAAAATCTCATTTTCATGGAGCTTAACACGACTAACAGAAAAAGATGGATCATCTAATATTAAATAAAACAAAGACAAAACCGTCTTTTTGCATCTAGGGTTTTACCTTAAAAAAGATCTACCATAACCAAAACAAAAGTCTATCATTGAACTATAATAAGTCTATCGTTGCATTGAAATCATTTTACTTCGAAATACATAAAGAAACGTGCATTGTATGATTTTTTGCATCTATGGTTTTACAATCAAATAAATCTACCATAAAACTAAAACGAAAATCTGCCATTGAACACAAATAAATCTCATGTTGTATAAAAGATAAGGTTACCGTCAAATGACAAGTATGTCTTATATGACGAAAAATAAGTTCACCATCAATTAATAATAATTTTTCCATAGCCAAATCAAGTAACTCTACCATAGGGTAGAATAATGGTCTATTGTCACATCTTATATATGCTTTTGTTCGGAGATGAAAAGTCTACCGCTAAATTATAATAAGTTTGCCACAGAGTAAAGTGTAGAGTTTATCATTGAGCCAAAATAAATTTACTAGTACAAAATATTTATATCATATTTGCTGCAAAAAGTCTTCTATGGAATAAAAAATAAAATCTACCACTAAGCAAAGGAAAAATCTGCCATTGAGTCAAAATAAGTTTACACTCAGATATGAATTCTACCTTATTTGACAAAAAACAAGTATGCCACTGAATAAAAATAAATCTACCGCCAAGCAATGTCTACTATTACTTGTAAATAAACGTAGCATCAACCTAAAGAAACTCTTTAAAACAAACGAAATATAACTCTACCACTATGG